>JAQFZC010001649.1:0-28098 GCA_034695205.1 Dicyrtoma fusca | reverse complement strand
GAATGAGACCACAATTTTGTTGTTATGTATTTGGTGTGCTCCTGAAACTCCTTTGCACTCACCTCGGAGTTTTTCAGGCGCACACAACTCTAGCAACCCATCGGGTTGCTTACCAGCTAGTAAATAAATAATGGCGTCGATTCATATTTCAAAATTATTTCATTCACAGCAATGCAATGCAGAGGCAGCAGCAATGGCATAAAGCAATAAAATCTAATAAAAATTGAATTTCCAAAGAATGTAGGTACTACAGAAGTAATTAGAAGAGGGTTTTTGAAAAGGCAAATGTTCATCCTAAAGAAGTTCAATGCATGAGAAGTCACCTCGATTTCAGTTCGCTTTAAAAAGGGGCAAAACGTCCTATTAGCACGTGTTTCAAAAGTTGCATACTGTAGTATTGATGTGTTTCCATATGATGGAAAGCGTTTAGAGTACAATTTTCAAAACGGTGCATTTATTGTTATTTCCATGTTTTTGAAAAGTTGCAAAATGACCTATTTACCCTTTTGAAAAAGGGGCAAAACGTCCTATTTGCTTTCTTTTGGAAAGATGCAAAATCGTATATTTACACGATTTTGAAAAGAGGCAAAATGTAATATTACATTGTTTTAAAAACGTACAAAATATTCTATTATACGAATTTGAAAAGATGCAAAATACCCAATTTACGTGTTTTTGAAAAGGTTCAAAATGTCATATTTACATGTTTTTGAAAATGTGCAAATGTGCCATTTGTATGTTTTTAAAAAGTTGCACAATGTTCTATTGCATGAATTTCAAAAGGTCCTATTTCCCTATCTTTTTAAAAATATTTAAAACTTTCTAGTTGCTCGTTTCAAAAAGGTGCAAACCAGTAAAATCGATTCGTTTTTAAATGGCCTTAGCACGGATATTTTCAAATTTTCAAAACCGAGTTAAACTTTGTAGTGGGCGTGGCCTCCTCCATACAAACAGGGTGGCAATTGACGTAATAATTGAAAACCCCCTATAATCTCCATCACTTTGTGTTTTCCTTGTGTTCTGTACTCCCCCAACCACAAGACAGGAGCTAAAAGCCACAAGAAGCAACAAAGGGAGGGAAACAGTTTTGCACAATCTGTCCTTTGAAATTTCTCTTTTGAGAATCCAGTTAACAGAATAAGAATCTGTAATAGCATCTCCCCCTCCATCTCCTCCTTTATTCCTGCCACGGATTATCTTTTGATATCCAACCAAGATCCTGTCCCGGACATAATGTGGATTTTACTTTCTCATCTCACAGGAGAGGAAATGCATGCACAAATAATGGAAATGGAGAGTCTGACCATGTCATGGGGAGTACTCCCTCAACGTCATCTGACAGATCAGAAGAGAAGACGCACACGTACCTGTCTCTACTCTTCCTAGACTATAGTGCCAGGGGATATGACTGTACCCGAGGTGACAGCTCAAGAAAAGAGAAAAGGAAATCTCTTCCGGTCTTCAAACCAAACAAATACAAAGGAACAACACAAAGCAAAGGAAACGTCCATTTACAGAGATGGGAAAGTGAAACTACCGTGAAACTCTTAGAACTTACGGTAGGCAGTAAGTCTACACTTCTGCTTCTAAAATTGGATTGGCTCTACGTAATTATGCCCTAGTTGAACAATTAAAACTGCTAATGGTCGTAATTTACCAATTTGTACAAACACACTTTTTTGAGAACGGTTTCTTCTACTAAAAGGCGGTTTTCAAACACTTCAGTTTCAATGAAATCACAAAATTATACAAAATCTGTTTCAATGAAAGTTCACACCGGCAATTTCTATAAAAGTGCATTTGTTGAAAACTCCGTTTTGTACAAAACGCGCAATTCAAACAGCCGATTTTCATAAAAAGGTTTTCAAAAGTGTTACTTTCTAAGAAACCAAATTTTAAAAAAGTTCATTTTTGAAAAAACTAAGTTTTTGAGAATGTCGATTTCTATAAAAGCGCGTTTGTTGAAAACTCCAAGTTGTGTTTAAAATGCCCATTTTAAACTGCCAATTCTTGTAAATTCTTTTTCAAACGTGTCACTTTCTTAGAAATAACATTTTGAAAAAGTCGGTTTCTACATAGCTACTTTTTTGAAAATATAAATTTCTATAAAAACACATTTCTTGAAAACTCCTTTTTGTACAAAACGCGCATTTTAAACTGCCGATTTGTATAAAAACGTTTTCAAACTTGTCATTTTCAAAGAAATCGCATTTTAAAAAAGTCCATAAAAATCCATTTTTGAAAACGTCTAAATATAACATCTGGCTCTTCTTTTATTATACGAACTAAAAAGTAAAAACAAAAGTATTTTTTCAAAACCAAGCCGTCTTCCTACAAGAAACACCTTTTTAAAATATGCAATTCTGCAAAAGCATCATTTAAATCTAGTCAGCTCTATCATCACCAGCAGATCGTCAAACTGTCACTATTTCAACACACCGCAAAAGAAATTCAATCCCTAACAATAAGCCTTATACTATATTATACAAGAGTGACCTTCAATAAGAGGATTACGGTTCCTACAAAAAATTACATTTCTTCAAGTGCAGTAGTAGGAAACCCCCGGCATTTCAAGATGGAGATGGCAAATGGTAAAAATATACTAAAATATGCACCGCACATTCCCATCCCCGCACTTACGGCACTCAAAGTAATACAGTTATTTGATGGAAACGCAATAAACGCATGAAAGCCATAGTATAGTATTTAAATGGGACTCTCTCGCTGCATTTATGCAATGCAGTGCACTTGGTCCGGGCAATAGCTCTCCTTTACCTAGGGGCTGTCCATAAATGACGTCTGCCATCAAGGGTACCTTTAACCTCGTAATAAACTAACATTAAAAAATGCTTCAAAATTTCAAAAAAACAAACAAACAAACAAACAATGTGTCATTTATGAACAGGCCCTTTCTTCAAGGTTAGTTTAAGCTGGTGCTTATGTGCACTAGCTGCTACTGCTACTCATACTGATGGTGATACTGATACTGATAGGAGACTCTTCGATAAAGATCCTGAGACAGAATTGTAAAAGAAAGGATCAGTTAAAGAGATTCCATGCAGAACATCACCGGTCGCCTATGCCTCGTCTAACACTCTGGCACACTATCAACTGATGTAGCAAAAGGGGGAACGAAAAAAGAAATAAAATACTTTTTTTTTCTCTTTCGCTTCCTTCATTTCCAATTTATGTAGAAAGATGGACAGTGCAGTGCATAGTGCAGTGTGCACTTCAGTACAGCTACAGATGGAGATCTGCAAGATCTTTGGACCCTACAAGTGCCACTCTTCGTCTATTGGTTTACTTTCACCAATTCTACATCTTTGAATCGATCTCATCTGGCTTCTAGCTTCTGGAATAATACCGAGAAAAATGCAATGTCAAAACTGTATAACTTCCCTAGAACTGTAGCTTCTGTCCAGCCAGTTCAATCCAATCGCAACTGAACAAGGCAGAACTTAGAACCGACGAAGCCACTGTACTGCACTGCACTGCACTGAACTGAACTGCACTGAAAAGAATACGATGAGGAAACAAAAAGGGAATTCCGAAACTCCCTTTTTTCTCTCTGTCAGCCTTGAACATGGACTTTTGGCCTCTTAGAAACATTATACATTTCCACCTATTTATTACCCTCACCTCTTACACACTCTACAGGATACGGGTTATACATTAGGGGGCTTTCACTTATTACGTCATTCCAAGCTATGTAACTTTCTTTCGAGTGCAAACGGAAAAATCTCTTGTTTTATTCCATTTTTTAACCTTTTCGAAATGGTAATATACCCAGTTTTATATCTTGGTGAAAAGGCTAATTTCTTGTTTTGACCTTTTTGAAAGTGTTGATTTCTGGTTTTGACCTTTTTGAAATTGTTGATTTCTAGTTTTGACCTTTTTGAAAGTGTTGATTTCTAGTTTTGACCTTTTTGAAATTGTTGATTTCTATGTAGCTTAGCACCTTTTTAGAAGTGTAGATTTCTAGTTTTGACATTTTTTGAAAGTGCTAGTTACTAGTTGTAGATGTTTTTTAAAATGTTAATTTCTAGTTTTGACCTTTTTGGAAAAAGTTAATTTGATGAATAAATACTTTTCTAAAGCGTTCTTTCCATAGTTTCCCAGTTCCGAGTAGGTTAAAAATTGACGTAATATTTGGAGAGCCCCGTCACACTGCTTTCCCTCTACCTTGGGAACCTCCCCCTCTTCGGTGTAATATAAAATATAATATATTATGGAACTGTGATCTGTGCTTCCGTAAATACGTGCTTGGAGCACCTTTCCCTTTCTCCCATTCCAATTCTCCTCAATGGTTTTCAGTGGGGTATATGGCAGCGGTGAGGATTCGTTGGTTCTTTTGGGCCTATAGCCTATAGCCATAGGTATACCAAAAGGAGCAAGGAAGCATCGTAAAGACAGAGGAACTAAAGATGCATTCATCGTGCCGGAAAATAAAAGAGTAGAAAAAAAATATTATATATCAGAGGGAAAAGGAGAAAGGACGGCGGGGGAAAGAGAAAGAGAAAGAAGAAGAAAAAAAGGAGAGAATCACGTGCAGCGGGTCTTTTGCTTGGTTTTGATAGTTGGATTGGATTCTAAGCCCACAACTCTTTAGTTTTCCCAACGCAGCGATACTCTTTCACTTCTCTTGTTCTTAATGCACATTCGAATCGAATTGACTTCACATAGTTATTTTTTTATCAAAGAAATGCACTCCAAGTTCAATTCCTATTCTTATGCATATATCTAGAGAGAGAAAAAAAAAGACCTTCAACTTCAAACCGAACCCAAACCTACCATCAATGATGCACACTCTCGCACACACACACACACACACACACACAAAAACTCATAAATTTTACGCATGTTTCCCTTCTCATTCCCAGAATCTGATAGCCAGACGAAAGCCCCATTCATTCTACGTGCATTCTATGCCTGCTGCTGTACATACATAATGTTGCGGTGATGATGATTTGAGGGCGCAAAGTGAGCTATCTGCACTCCAAGACAATAGGGTTCAAGGGGCTTTTACAAGGTTTTAAATGAGGTGAAGGACAGTTCTGAATTTTTGAAGAAAGACGCAAAACTTGTTTTACGGGATTTTGAAAATGGTGGGATATTGGATATTTAGGTGTGTGCATGATTTTTAAAATGGACAAAATCCCCTATTAAAACACTTTTAAAAAATGTGCAAAACCTTATTTAAAATTTAAGCGTGTTTTCGAAAAAGTGCAAAATGCCTTATTCACATAATTTCGAAAAGGTGCAAAATGCTCTATTTATATGATTTTTAAAAGAATCTATTAAAACATTTTGAAAAGCTGAAAATGTTATATGTATTTAAATGATTTTCAAAGGGTACAAAATGTCCTATTTACATCATTTTGAAAAGTTCTAATATTTTCTATTAACTCATTTTGAAAAGATGCAAAATGTATTATTTACATGTTTTTAAAAAGGTACAAACTATTCAATCTACAGTTTGAAAAGGTGCAAAATGTTACATTTATAAGTTTTTAAAAAGATCATTTTGAAAAGGTCTAATATTTTCTATTTACACATTTTGAAAAATGTTTTATTTCCATGTTTTTGAAAAGGTGCAAACTGTTCCATTTACACTTCTTGAAAAGGTGCTAAAATTCTTATCCACAAGTTTAAATAGACGTACATACAACACATTTACAAATAAATCAAATCTACTTTCAAAACAATTTCTACTAGCAACGAACGCAGTCGCTAATTCTGTGCTACATGGACTATTGTGCCACTAAAACTGAAAATATATCCGCAGACTAAACATTTGCCTCAAGAATAACAGTCATTTTGCCTCTTCCGTGTCGATACACTCATTTTTTTGTCTCATATATCAAGCACGTGGATGAAACGATGTATGATTACGATATGAACTGATATTTGATATGATTTGATACAAAGAGCCTACGCACAAGTACTTAATAATACTTAGATCTGTAAACTGCATAAAAAAAAACTAAAAAAAAGCGGTGCTCAAATAGTAAAAAGCTTTTTTTTTGTTGTTGTGCTTCTGAATTTTCGATTGCATTTCTAAAACCCATTTGCTTCTATCGTTCTCGTTCTTTCCTCAGATGTCATGTCCATATACGCACTTTTCACATTCCTTATTACCTATGCTGTACAGCCTACCTACGAAGGAACACACTCAATTTTTATTATGTATTAAAAATTTTATGGCTTCTAAGCAGTCATTCATCAGATACGAATCAAGATCACAGTTCTGTTCACTTTTTTTTCATTTTGTTGCACTCCTGGCACTGCACTACACTGCCCTTCACTGCATTGCTACCAATTTTGAATTATATTGACATTTAAAAATACACCTGGTCAGATTCTACAGAAAGATACGAAAACTTTATTTTCCTTTTACAGCTCAAAAAAACAAATTAAACTTTCTCCATTTAATGCAGGTAGGTACATTCGGTAATATTTTTTTTTATTTTTAGATTTGTATCTGCCTTTTACTATTGGGAGAAGCTGACTGTCAGGCCAGCAGTAATTTTGTAAATAATAATAAAAAATATTTTGAATGCGAGCGTAAAAAAGTGTAAGTCAAATTTTTTATTGCGACCGGCGTCCAGCGTCATTAGTCATTAGCCAGGTTATTCAAGTTGAGCGATGCAAAAGTTCCGTTTGACTTACAGGGACAGAATTCTTGTAGGATCGTGTCGTTAGGTATAAAAGCGTAGTATAAATTATGTATTACATTTTATGCTTATTGTTTACAATCTGTCTTGAAAGGGTTTGCATAAATATGTATGTAGGTGTGTATGTACATAATATGGTAATTCGTTCGCCTATAAGCTACAATATTTAAAAATACGGTGGCGGAGGGTGAAATGCAACCCTCTACCCGGCCTTCCCAACCCTTACTTGGCTGAAGGGAAATGCTGTTGCAAATGGGAAGAACGAGTCAACTGGGACGCTGAAGGCAACTGGACGCAAAAGGGAAGGAAAACATTGCACGCACATTTTACACTTCCACGGTAAGATGCACCAGGGCAGGGCAAGGCAATGCAATGTAAAGTAAAATAGGGGCTTTTGCATGCTTGTACCATTTTACCCAGAAGCACAGACCCACTGCAACTCCATGAAATATCGTCGGTTAAGAAGCAAAATGACGCACATCCAGTTTTGGCTAAAAGCAAAGTGATGCATCTCCAAGATCGCCCTTGTTGGGTACATATGCCTCATTTTGCTTTTAGCCAAAACTGGATGTGCGTCATTTTGCTTCTTAAAGGACGATATGTATCTAATGTGTATTAATATGTGTAGAAGCGGGAGTGTATAGTAAAAGGGGATGGAATCCCACAGAATTTGTTTCCCGTTCCCGTGCCGTGGCCGTTGCGTTTACAAATACAAATCCTGATCCATGGGATGTGAGATGGAGATGGCCAGGGCGGGCGGGTGGGCAATGCTATATGTCTCGCCCCATCTCTGCAGCAAACAAAGGAGCTGTCCATAAATGAAGATGGCACAAAATCTAAAAATCTCGAGACCTTACTACTTCTTGGTATAACTTATTCGGAAGGGAAATGGGGACGCCATGGATAGAATGCTTGTAAAAATATTGGTTCTACAAATTAACACTTTAAAAACGATAAAAAATAGTCATAAAAATTGAAAAACACATTCCAAACTATATTGAAAACAATTTAAAAAAAGGTTTTCAAAAAGATCAAAAGAGGAAACTAACATTTTCAAAAAGATCAAAAAAGGAAATTAACATTTTCAAAAGGGCCAAAACTAGAAATTAGCATTTTCAAAAAGGTGAAACCAAGAAAGTTATATTTTCAAAATGGTGAATACAAGAAAGTTATATCTTCAAAATGGTCAAAACTAGAAATAAATATTTTTTAAAAGGTCAAAGCAAGGAAGTTATATTTTAAAAAAGGTCAAAACTAGAAACTATTATTTTTAAAAAGGTCAAAACAATAAAGTTTAATTTTTAAAAAGGTCAAAACAATAAAGTTATATTTTCAAAATGGTCAAAACAAGAAAATTATATTTTCAAAATGGTCAAAACAAGAAAGTTATTTTTTCGAAAAGTTGTAAAACTACATATATACTGGCATTTCAAAAGGGTAAGAGGACCAGCAAGACAAGTACCTTGGTTGGCAAGGTTGGTATTCCCCTCAAATCTTTTAAATGTAATACACCAAGCGGATGTAATTTATGGATGGCTCCTAGTGCCCGGACCGATACGAATATGATTTGATCTTTGATGCAATACTCTAAATAGCATGCTATTTTCCAATGCAATGCTGAACGGAAGAGAATTCAGAGTCAAAGCAGTCGGCTCTCGAAGCAGCAGCAGCAGCAGCGGCGGCAGTGCAGTGAGTGCAGGAACAACAAACAGTGGGAGTCAAACCGTCAACTCATCTCATTAAATATTCTGTATATGAACTCAATTTTGATAATTGAATCTTTACCTTTTCCTTTCCATTCCATTCGCCGAGCCTTCTCTGCCTTTTCCCCGCTCCCATTACACTGCACTGCCCCTGCCATCATATTCCCTTTCCTTTCATTTTTTTTATTCACAAAGTTAAATTCAAGAGGGGAGATTTCCGGAACAAGAAAATAATCTTTAAAAGCATAAAAAGGGAAGCAAAAATGAAATCAACGAGTACAAATAAAAATATGTCTCTTGTTGGCATTTTTTGACGCCATGGAGCTTTATAGCTTTTTTAGACCCTGTGCCTTGCCTCTGCCTCTGCTGCTACAGAACACACAGACGTACATATTTATGTGCTGAAGATATAATAAAGCCACGGTGGTCTCTCAATAAGGGAACGTTCAGTTATGACGCTATCGAAATAATTGTATGGTTACAATGTACATAGTTACCTATAGACAGGGCCTTCGCCTGTTTGAGCCTACTTTTACCATTTGCAATCACCGAAGAGAGAGAGAGAGAAAGAGAGAGGGGTTTGCTATATTCTGTATGAACTTGTATAAGGAGAAGATAGGACGTTGTGCTTACTGTAAAAAATGCACCTACTAAGCTCAAAGTTTTCATTTTCTATAAAACGTATCATGCTTAAATTGTTTTTTAAAAATGCGCAAACAAAATTGGTAGATTTTCAAAAATTACAGTTACTGCATTTTTGCCTGGTCAAAAAAGGTGAAATGTAATCTTTTTGTTTTTAAACAAGTTGTTTTGCTTTTTAAAAAGGCTTATTTACAATGGTTTACCTGCCCAAAAAGTGTACTTATAGTTTTGCCTTATTTAAAAAGTATATGTTTAACGTTTTGACTTTTTAAAAAGTGTAATTACAATGTTTTGTCTTTTTAAAAAGTGTAATTACAGCGTTTTGACTTTTTAAAAAGTGTAATTACAATGTTTTGTCTTTTCAAAAAATTGTAATAACAGCGTTTTGACTTATTTAAAAGTGTAATTACAACGTTTTGCCCTTTTAAAAATTATATTTACAACGTTATTTTGCCCTTTTAAAAATTGTAATTACAACGTTTTGCCTTTTTAAAAAGTGTATTTACAACGTTATTTTGCCTTTTTAAAAAAGGTAATTACAACGTTTTTCCTTTTTAAAAAGTGCATTTACAACGTTATTTTGCATTTGTAAAAAGAGTATATTTGTCTCAGTTTGTCAATATAATCAAAAAATCATTACAATAATTGCGAGCACGCCTCTTTTAAAAATAACGCGCCGATCCAAACATTTGCAAAATTTAGATGCAACACGCACATTTCATTTTTAACTTCCTACATCCTTTTTTTATATTGCAAACATATGCATCTTATGTTATGGTTCTTCTAAAACTATGTAAGCCAACATAATACACATGTTTGTGTTTACTTCTTAATGGAAACACAATGTATCCCGTATATACATTGTATGTGTTTGATTATACAATTGAGAACGCAATGGTGGCGTTTGACAGTCTGTAAGAAGTATAGTCGGTGCCTTGCATGCATTTAAGTTCGACTGCCATTTTTATATATCGCTGCTTAAGATGCAAAATGACGCTTATCCAATACGGCTTAAAAGCAAAGTGACGCGCAGCCAAAAGTTTAAGATGCAAAATGTCGCATATCCAGTGCCACCATTATTTCGTGCGCTGGTCAACGCCGAAACCTAAATAGTGTTGCACAGTGCTAACATTGGGTAGCACTAGCGTCACTAGCACAGCGTCACCACTACTATTGACGCATCATAAGCTTACAAGTAACGCATCATAAGCCTACTAGTAACGCATCATGAGCCTACTAGTAACGCATCAAAAGCCTACTAGTAACGCATCAAAAGCCTTCTAGTAACGCATCGTAAGCCTAAAAGTGACGCATCACAAATATATTAGTAACGCATCATGCACCTATTAGAAACCCATTGTAGAAATAATCCGAACCCATTTTATCCTATTAGAACCCCATTATCAACCTAATGAAAACTCATTATAAACCCATAAAAACTCATTATAAACCTATTAAAAACTCATTATAAACCTATTAAAAACTCATTATATACCTTTTAAAAACTCATTATACTCAAACTTAACACTGCATCCCATTAGAAACGCATTAGAATCCGGGTAGAAGCCTATTAGGCACATGTCAGAAACCTATTAGAAACAGGTTAGGAACCTATAAGAAACACATTAGACACCCCTCAGTGGGTTCCTAAGGGTTGTTATTGTATTAGAAGGCTATAGCACTGGGCAGCTCTAAGTTTTGGCGGTGACCAGCGCGCGAATTAATGGTGGTAGTGGATATGCGACATTTTGCATCTTAACGTTTTTGACTGCGCGTCATTTTGCTTTTAAGCCGAAATGGATAAGCGTCATTTTGCATCTTAAACGACGAAATACTATTTAACAGTAGCAATTTTTTACACGGTTGAAGAAATTTCTTCGACAAGTATTAAGAACGAATTCACGATCGTAACGCGCAAGGGGAATGTTCAAAGGGGGAATAGTTCCGAGGGCAATAGTGCGTAAGGGGAATTATCCCGAGGGGAAAAGAGCATAAGGGGAATATGACACAAGGGCAATAGTGCACAAGGGGAATGTAGCACAGGGGCAATAGTTCACAAGGGGAATGTGACACAAGGGCAATAGTGCGCAAGGGGAATATGACACAAGGGCAATTGTGCAAGGGGAACAGGGAAAGGGGAATAAGACAAGGGGAACGGGGTAGTCACCTTTAAATTTCCTTGAAAATTGCTTCTTCTTTGGTTCGTTGATGTATGGCGATGATGATTGCTGTCGAGTTTACTTGATTTTCTGATTTTGGATCGGCTCCCACTTACAGTTCCCACACTCGCTCGAGGAACCCTGTTTCGTCTTCCCCGTTATAAATTAGAGCAGATATATTATAGGCAATTGTAATAAAGTTTATTTTAACCTATTCGGAACGGTCAGATCATAAAAACAATGTTTTAGAAAAGGTGCTTAAACTACAAATTAACTTTCCAAAAAAGTCAAATAAACTAGTAATTAACATTTTCAAAAAGTGCCAAAACTAGTAATTAACACTTAGAAAAAGACAAAACTAGAAATCAACATTTTCAAAAGGTCATATATAGCAATTATTGGGATTTCAAAACAGTAAAAAAACTAGCAATTAACATTTTCAAAACGAATCAAAACTAGAAATGGACATTTTCAAAAAGTGTCAAAACTAGTAATTACCATTTTCAAAAAGATGCAAAACAAGAAATTAACATTTTAAAAAAGATGCAAAACAAGAAATTAACACTGTCAAAAAGAGTCAAAACTAGAAATTGACATTTTCAAAAAGTGTCAAAACTAGAAATCGACATTTTCAAAAAGTGTCAAACTAGATATTACCGTTTTGAAAAGGTTAATAATAATCAAACCACAACTGTTCAGTTTAAACTGTACAGAGCAGAGTACTGCAACCATGCATGCCGTGCTACCGTTGTAAGGCAAAGCGAGCCTGCTATTAGAAGAAGACGAAATCTGCTGTAGTGAACATAGAGAATAGCGTCCATTAATGAGTTTTATTAGCAAACGTTTTTTAAAAGTGACAAATTAAAGAAGAATAGGCATACAAAAAGGAATAATTTTCTACCCTGCCCTACCAACTATCAACTATGCGTGTGATTAGATTTAGATTTAGATGTCACGTCGTTTTTCTTTTTTGAAAAAAAAAATGATAATATGTAGTACAATACAGATTCAATGTGAACTTTCAACGACGATTATCGATGACGGTGACGGTGATGTACTTCCATACAAAGTGTAGGCAACAACTTGAAATTATTATGTACGGCACAGTGTCGGTAAAATCCATCTTTTTTATTTGGTCATTTGGGTGTATCCCGTCGACCATCGTCAATTGGCTTTGGCTTTGGCATTAGAGCAATATCAATAATATATGTAAATACAGTTACCGTAGAAAATAGGTAAGTTATTATTATAATTTAAAAAAGTACAGATACATACACATTCTGTAGAAGCACTAAAAGCATCCATCATTCCCTCCTGTCTGTCGCAGATCCAGCATCTCATCAAACATTGCATTGAAAGATCCCATTCAATGAAAAATATATAAAGCACTGAACTACTGTCGACACTCTGCAACTTTAATTTAGTAATTTTAATTTTTATGCTTAACAAATGAATTCACAGACGATTGAGCAGGCAGATTCAGTAGTGCCAAAAGCAGAGCAAGTTTTCTTTTACTTTTATAGCTATATGTATTTTGTAGTATATATAAATGTACATATAAGTAATAACTAACCGCCGGTATTTAACTCTCATGTAGCAACATAATTCACATCCATTTTCCTATTCCTTTACGTAGGTGCGTTGCGTATGTGTCCGTCCTACATGGGTCGATCGATCCCTGCATGAACATAGAACAAATAATAACAAATTGCAAATGCAGAATACTTTCCAATTGGATTTTCAAATTCAAATTTTCAGTCTCTATTTCATTCCAAGTGGTACGTAATTCGTAATTGGCTTGGCAATAATTGGAATGGAAGCGGAGAAGAATCAGCTCAAGTCTGATTATTGTGTAGTAGTCAAGTGTGAGTGTGAGAGAAGCCATATGCACTCTGTGGTAGCGAATCTGGCGAATCTCTTATTCCTTTTCGTTTCGTTCATCTCATTGTCAGTAATAAGAGTAAGAGTTTAAAAAAAAAGAAAAGAGACCAAAAAAATGTGCTTCCGCATGTAAAGTTGCTTCACAAAAGAAAAAAAAAGATGTGACTATTGAACTATTTTGTGTAGGTACATATAGGCATACAAGGAATCAATCGATTTTTTTCGAGCTAAACGTCCTGTTCCATCCCCCTGTTTACAGGTATTTATGTGTTGGTACATACGAGCTGATTAATCCACATATCTTCGGTGAAGACGCATTGTGTAGCTCAAGTCCATCGTAGCCTTAATGTTATTTTGAGAAGTTCCAAGTAGCAACTTTTTACCTGCGTTTACAAAACGGATAATACACATTTACCATTTTAAAACTTTGTTGAAAATAGCAAAACGGGTGTTTACACTTTCCAGAAAAGCAAAACGGTTGATTACACTTTTTCAAAATAGCAAAACGGGTGTTCACACTTTTCCAGAAAAGCAAAACGGAAGTTTACACTTTTCCAGAAAAGCAAAACGGAAGTTTCCACTTTTCCAGAAAACCAAAACGGAAGTTTACACTTTTCCAGAAAAGCAAAAACGGTTGTTAACACTTTTCCAGAAAAGCAAAACGGTTGTTTACACTTTTTCAAGATGGTAATAGTAAAAACTGCCATGGATTCACAATGCATCTTCACCCCCGATACTCGCTTTGATTGAGGTGAAATGACACAGCTGCACTTTTGAAGAAGGTAGTAAGTAGTATGTAGACATGCAGCATCTGCATCACCATCATTATCATCCGTAGAGCATCTCGCATCTCATAGCATCGCATCTCTCGTCGGTGTGTAGAGCAAGTAGAGTTGTAGGCAGTGCAGTCTGGTCTGGTGTAATTGGTGGTTTCGGTTAACTTGGACTTTCCTTTAAATGTCTCTTTTCTTTCAGTCTTTCACAACTAACATAAGTACCGACATAGTTGCTGTAGGTGCTTATCGTGCAATCTGTAATTGTCTTTTTAAAAAATGTAAAACATGTTATTTGCATATTTAAATTAAATGAGGTAGAGTAGAGTGTATAGCACAAACGTAGTATTTCCTCTATCTGTAAATCCTTTGACTAGAAATTGAAAACGTCTTCCTTCCTATGCTATGGTTTAATTACCAGTGCCAGTACCAGTAGGGTTTCACTTTAATCGTTTTCAAAAGATTAACTACTACTAGAACTTTTTCTTTTTTGAAAACGTGTGGTCAGTTTTAACGGACGAAGCTCCTAATTAGGTAGCCAGCACTAGTAATAACGAAAAATAAAAATGTGCTTGATGAACGCCTTGTAAAATCGAGGCCTTCTAGCTCGTTTCTTTGGCTTATACTAAAAAACAGAGGAAAAAGTGTTAAAAAATTCAAATCCAGATCCAGAATCAGATAGCCATGTGTCAGGTATGAAATTAAATCAATTAGTGAACACTAATCTCGTAAGGCCTGATGATTCTCCGTCCCAGTAAAAGCAGCTGTGTAGCTGTAAATTGAGTAAATTGTAGATGCTTAGGGCTAATGTGATGTAATAAAATGCCTATTATTGGGCTGTTAATTGGCTATTAGTACGGCGCCAGATTCTATGCTACAAATTGTTATAATAATTGAGGCCCTGTGATTATGCAAATTTACAGTAAAGGAATTCAAAGGAGAACACCCAGTACTTAACGCCTAAATATATATATTAGGCCTGACCCCATGGCTCATCCGTTTATGCATCAGACCATTACATAATCACGTCAACTATTATATATACCTGCCTGTACTTATACACTTTTTAAAACAAGGATAAAATAACTGGAAATTTTACATAAACTCTAGGCGTTTTGTTGCTGTGGCTGTGCTGTGTGTGGCTGTGGGTCTTTGCTGGACCTCTCCATGGAAACTGCTAGATGCGTGTGTGTGTGTTCTGCTGGCTTCGAAAACTTAAAGCTTTGATCCGCTACGGACGGACGGACCTACGGATAAGGAAAATACAGAGAAGAGAGAATACAGAGATGGTAATGGAGATAATACAGATAATACACCCTAATGTTTATGGCTTTACGATTTAACATTGAAAGATTGCTTAAGCCAAAAAAAATTGTAACTGGTTCCAGCAACAGGCAAACTGCAGCCATGAAGCATTCATTGGAGCAAATCCAAACCAGAACCTACAGTCCACAGTCACTGGTACTACTAAGCACGGCCACGGTAAGACATGATGTAAAAGAAAAACCTTGTAAACTTGAGAAGAAAAGGGGGAAAAAAATGATAAAAAGAAACCAGATCAACTCATCAAAATGGACATTTGAATTTTATAAATTGTAATTTTGTGGACCATCTAACGTATAGTAGTTATGTGTGTATAACAAAGTCAGAGATCACTCGTTCGTTGTAAAGTAACTATCAACTATTATACTATTATATTACTATATCCACAAAGGAAGAGGTTACCTTGTCATGTCATCTTGTCTTTTGTTCCCAGCCACACTTGGATTGCTTGGGCCACTGTGTTCACTTTCCTCACGACAGACCATTTTAATGGGTGCCAGTACGTTGGGCTCCGTATTTGCTTCTACTTCTTCAGCATTGTATGTAAATACCTATATAAATATATTTAATTTTGTTATTCATACTTTTAACTGACTTACTAGTTAGAAATACAGATAAGATTTACAATTTGCCTTTGGCTTTAACCCATTCGGAACTGAGAAACTATGAAATGAATGCTTTACAAGTGTGTTTATTCTACAAATTAACGTTTTTTAAGGTGCTCAAAACTAGAAATCAACATTTTTTCAAAAACATTCAAAACCAGTAGCTAACACTTTCAAATGGTCAAAACTAGAAATGAACATTTTCAAAAGCGTCAAAACAAGAAATCATCAATTCCATAAGGGTCGAAACAAATAACTAACACTTTTAAAAAGGTCAAAACTAGAAATCAAGATTTTTAAAAATGTTTAAAATTGCAAATTAACACTTTTAAAAAGGTCAAAACAAGAAATTTACCTTCTTAAAAAGCTGTAAAATTCGATATAGTACCGTTTCGAAAAGGTTAATTTTAGCCAGTAATTACATAGCAGCAGTGCAATGCAATGCAGTGGCAATCGCAGGGATAAAATACATACGTGTACGTAGACACACTTTTAAAAACCATCCATATTTCCATGGCATATTGCATTACCATTACCATTTAAAAAAGCTAAGTAGTTTGCTTAGCTTAACTTTAATTTACTTTGACACCCTCCATCTCCTATATTATTTTAATTCCAAAATAAGGTAGAATATAAATGGATTGCACCACCACCACCTATAGCAAATATTCAAAACGAGATCACGAATAATTATAGTTACTATGTACGTGCATGAGTCTTCATTGAAACTGAATTGAAATATTTTTTGGCGTCGGCCAGCAATCGAATCGAATCGAATCTAATGGAAAATGGAAATGAATGAGACTGACGAGGATCACTACTACTTGCCTACCTTGAAAACTCCAACTATCCGCCTGCCAAAGACAAGCCAAGCCAAGCCAGAGGAACGTCCAAGTCCAAGATGTAGAGCATTTTAATTTATAATTTATACAGTGACATGTGTATGTATTAATAATCTCGTAAATAATATTTTTACATATTTTAATTTTCCTTTCTGTTTATATTGTTACATATATATTTGTAAGTCCGTGGGAGTGGATCGTCGTTGTTGCTTGTGGAGTGCTCGGCGTCTCATATCCTCTCAAAGTTGATCTGGTTATTCCACCTTCAGATTCAAATTCAGAAATTGTGTATCAACGGAATAACGCATGAGTGCAAATACTTACTTGTTAGTGTGCTCATACAAAAATTACAGGGAGCCACACACATTAAGCAAGAAAAACCTCCGCACATAAAGGAATACCTGTACGATTATAATACAAGCGTGCATGATCAGTTTAACATGAGGAGAAGTTGTTTTTTTTTTGTATTTAATACTATACATAGATACATACCAAGCCATGGACTCACAATCACACTATAATCATGGTCACCAGGGAAAAGCTATAGTTAATTGTAAAGTACAGCTAAACTAATGCAAAAAACACAACAAAAATACCTACATACAAATAATACACAAACCTTTTAAGCTGCTTCTGCCGGCCTGCGTACAAACCCACACAACTGAGAGTGAGTGTGTGTGCCAAAGACAAACCTAATGGGGAAGAAGATATACGAGAGTTTCCATGCATAATACATCGTCGATCAAGAAGCATTGTGGCCTTAGTCCAGTCCCACTTAAAAGCCTTCTGCAGAAAGTCCTAATTATTCGCAACTGGGAAACCATGGAAAGAATGCTTTACAAAAGTGCGTTTCCTAGAAATAAACTTTTTCAAAAGCATTCAAAACCAGTAACTAAGACTTTCAAAAAGGTCAAAACTAGATGTTAGCATTTTCAAAAAGGTGTGAAACAAGAAATTAATACTTTCAGAAAGTTCAAAACTAGAAATTACTATTTTAAAAAAGGTCAAAACAAGAATTCAACACTTTCAAAAAGGTGTAAAACTGTAATTCAACACTTTCAGAAAGGTCAAAACAAGATATTAACATTTTCAAAAAGGTGTAAAACAAGAAAGTAACACTTTCAAAAAGGTGTAAAACAAGAAAGTAACACTTTCAAAAAGGTCAAAACAAGAAATTAACATTTTCCAAAAGGTGTAAAACTACATATGTAGATACAGTACCGTTTCGAAAAGGTGAAATGTTTTTTAGTATTTTCTAAAAGTTTTTGTAAGTAGCAGTTCTACTATCTTTGAAAAGTGTAAATAATATCAATTTTACAATTTAAAACCAAAAACTAAAGTGTTGTTTACACTTATTGTAAACACACCGGTAAAAAGTTTATTATTGGGACTCACGTCAAGCTGCCTTATGGTCCCATATAGGGGCCAGGGGACGCTAGACTTCCATCAAAATGCTTTAGTTTAAACATCCGACTTACTCCACAATGCTTCTTCCCCCACGATAATTACACTAAACGATACATCATCTCCAACCTACCTACTTGAAATACGATCTAAATAATCTATGATACAAAAAAGAGAAAACTGTATCACATTAAAAGTGGACGATAAGCACATTGTTTCTGGACGCATCTATGGATGGGTGCTTCTCAAGATGCTCGTAAGTTGCTCCGTAAGTTACTAATTGAATCCATTCCTTCTCCAATCCCTACGAATATACAAAAGAGCATCCGCGGAAGATGAGATTACTTTACATACACAGTACATACATTTTGTTTTACATACAATAAAAATATACAGCGAAAAGAAAAAAGAAACGACGAACGACACGGAAGATGTAAGTAAGTAAAATGGGTGGAGATCTTAAATAAACTGAAACTGATGAAACAGTCAACAGTAGAGCAGAGCAAGTGAAGTGAACCAGTTGTGGAAATCCAATCCAATATATAATGATCCAATATACTTAATAAGAATTGAAAAAGAATACTTTATGAGATGCGGACGCAAAGTTGAAGACAGCATCAACGATATATAACCTATGCCCATACAGATGCACAAACAAAAAAAAGTTTAGTAGGATGATAATGATGATGTGCGAATATTCTTTATCATCTGCATACAAGATATTATGTTATTACGAAGGTGCCTCACCTTCAGAGGATTTCCATACGTTGATCTCATTTTCATGCAAATTCGATCAAGTGTGTAATTATAAGCTGTGTGAGATCAAGATCCAGACCGCCATCATTGTACACTGCACTATGCATTGCCGCATCACCCACCGACCGTCGTCAACCGTGCCGATCTGATGTTCAATGTGTTCGATGATATAGATATACACCTAGAAACGAATATACAAAAAAAATTATATACTATTCACTATAATAATAGTGAATATTTTAAATATGCATTTAAAAGAGAAGACAAGACATATTAGTGTTTGCAAGCACAAATGGAGCTTCATTGGTGTGTAAGAGATGGAAGATAGCCCTGAAATACCTTGAAGAATAATTATTAAATGCAAATGAGAAATCTTTGATCTTTGACAACTGTAACCATCATGTGTTCAGATAAGAACCAGTCACTACAATAGTCACACAGCAATGCAATAGTAAAACTACCATATCGTGGGTGAAGTAGCATTGTCCAAATTGGGCAAGTCGAATGCCCCCTTAAAAGCATTATGACGCAAGTCCAGCGCCTTCTCATACAAGTTAGTGTCGTTTCGACGGAAGTCCATAAAATCAACTTTGTACCTATGGGTGTGCAACAAGTGTAAATACCAGCTTTACTCATTTTTAAGGAAGTGGAAATTATACTTGAACACTTTTTTAAATGGTAAAACTGGTATTTACCCTTTGTTTACATTTTACATGTGTAAAACTGCTTTTGCCCTTCCAAAACTAGTAAAACTGCTATTTAATCGTTCTAAAAAAAGGGTAAAACTGCTACTTCATCATTTTAAAAAATGTTAAAACTGCTATTTAATCGTTCTAAAAACAGGTGAAACTGAATTAATCCTTCTAAAAAAGGAAAAACTGATTATTTACTCTTAAGAAATGGGTAAAACTGCTATTATTACTCTTTCTAAAAATAGGGTAAAACTGGTATTTATTCTTTCTAAAAATAGGGTAAAACTGCTATTTATTCGTTCTTAAAAAAGGTAAAACTGATCATTTGCCATTAAAAAATGGGTAAAACTGCTATTTACTCTTTCTGAAAATAAGGTAAAACTGCTGTGTACACTTTTCAAAGATAGTAAAGCTGCATATTTACTCAGAAGAAGTGGGTAAAACTGATGGTGATTCTATTCAAAAATAGCAAAACTGCTTATTCAGTCTAATCCAAGGATCTAATTTTAGCTCCCTGAAACCCATTTTTTTTGCACATATGAATTTGAAATTTCCCATTCCCCACCGAAGCACAATCGTGTACTCGATCTACCTGTCAAAATTGCTTTACGGTCAGACCCCGAATTTGGCGCATGCGCGCCAATTAGCGCTAAGGGAGCTAAATTTAGATCCCTAGGATCTAATTTTAAATTCTTGGATCTAAAAATAGATCCTTTAAAATAACGTCTAGGGATCTAAAAATAGACCCTTGGATTAGACTGTTATTTACTGATATCTACTCATTTTAAAGAGTGCATTAAACTGGTATTTCATTTTGTATCAACCCAGGTAAGGCGATTGTTCGGACCTGACGTCAAAATGATATTTAGGGGACGCTGGAGACTTGAGTGCCAAAAGTTAATTACTTTAAATGTAAGCACTGGTCTTACGTCACAATGCTTCTGTCCCCACGATATACATACTGAAATAGATTTGATGAATCAAATATTAATAATCTGCCGAAGTCGCTCAGCTGATTCTGATTCCGATTCTTTCTCCTATAACTATAAGGAAAATAAATGTATAGGTACATAATATATTAGCAACGCTGTATATTATGTACCATTACGTTATTGATACTAATGTTGAATGTATTGAAATTGAAGGAGTGCTACAGATTAGTTATAAATTATATATACTTACCTTCAATTATTTTTTTCACTTTGATTCTGTATTCTGATCCACATTCAAACGATTCCCCATCATCCCCATCCCCATCCCCATCCCCGTCGATCAAGTCAGCCATCAAGCTTGCATCTTTACTATATTTTTTTTCATCTGTCAAGATTCGAGTCGTCTCCTTTCATGTTCACCTGTGCAAATTGTATCATTTTTATATTTTGATTACTCGATCTACATTCAACATTCAATGGAGGTATAGAGGTGGCTTGGCAAGATTTGTATATTTTTACAGAAAAGCGATCGCCACACACACCGTCGGTTGCTACTTGACTTGACTGTTCCACCATGTAACTGTTTACTGTCACGTAAATATAATTAAAGTATGTAGCTAACTTTAAGTTCTATTAGTTTTTTAAAATAATTATTGCATACATGACATGGCACATGGTCAATGGTCGACAACTAATAACAGTAATAACGTAGAATATATCGAAATTAAGAGTTTGTACTTTACAGCCACACTTTTGCTCTTAACGTTCAACATTTACGCTACAAGTACAAACTACAAACTATCCTTTTTGTTTCTGTTACAGTTTCAATTTCATTTCCTATCAACTCTGAAAGAAACGCTCTAACTAGCAAGAAGCAAGCTAATGACTAATCGGCAGTCGGGACGAGAATCAAAAGATGAACACGATAAGGAATAATATTCTAAGAGTAATATTTAATCAAAAATCAACATATTAAACATTAAAATCTTGAAATGTTGAATGTAACACTACTGAAGGATGTTATGATACCAATCAACTAATCAACAATCAGTGCGAAGTACGTACGACGTCAGTACTTGCATCGTTCTGCACTTGTATATGAAGTATGAAGTACATACGATCTTTGATCTGCATGCATCGCATCATCGATCGTTGAATTAATTGTAATTGTATATGAATATGCAAAAAATAGAAAATTGACATTTTGCAATTTAAGAAGGAAAATTAATATGTATCAAGATCATACAGAATTAAATCTTTTTCTCTCTTTTTCATCACCTTTTCAAGTCAGTCAATGCTACATCGTTGAGCTGAGTAGATCAAAAACTAGATACTCGATGCAATAATAATGATCCATTTCCATGAGCAAGCAGCACTATTATTGCTCGCGATACAATTTACCTATACCTCCCAACAATCCAACCATCATCACGCCTATAATGTTACTTAATTATTAATGCAAAATTAAAAACAGTGCATGGCAAAGTAGATAGTTTCGCGAAATTGAAAGAAAATAGAAAATTGCAATATGTAGTTATTTAAATGGGTGCTTCGATGCGATGCGATGCGATGCCGATGCGATGTACATAACTTCACGTAAAATTACAGAACTAAGTTGCATAGTTACTAATGGAATGTGTAACACTGAACGACTGAACCAAATATGCGTGTAGACTGTAGTAATGACTTGATCTTAATAATTATTTTATTATTTATATACTAATTAAAATTACAGAAGCTAGTTAATTTTATGATCCATTTTTTAATTTTATGGTACCTGTTACAAACTGTAGTTGGTATAGTAGCCATGCAAGTTTCAGTTGCAATTTGCAATTAATCAGTGACCAACTAATAATTGGTTCATCAGCAAATCTGACTTGATTCATCATTAACTCTTTACTATTACCATTGCATCGTTATGTAATTAATTACTCTGGCTGGATTTTTCATTCCAATCTTTTTTTCTTAATTATTTCCTGCCCATCTGCTTCAGAATTTATAGCATTTGCAATTTGCAATTAGTTGATGGAAATGTTATACGTACTACGCACTACTCAGGCAAATTACAATTACCTGCGCAGATAAAAAGTAATTAGTACGGTCGACTGTAAGTAGGCACTTTGGTGTTAAGTTGAGGTAAAAAGGAGCTGCCATTCATTATTTAACAATATTTTATTCAGTTTATGTATTTATTAAAGTATTTAGCTATTAAATCTATCTAGTTGCTAGTCTATCTCATCAAAAGTGAACAGTCAACAGTGAAATGTGAAATTGTTAATAGTTAATACATACAACATAAAAAAGATTAGCTATTGAAACTGAAACTATTAACACTAGCTGCTCGTAACAAAAAAATCAAAATGAGGATCCACAATTTACGATTTACATTTTTTACACTATCAACAATCAACTATTGAGGTATAAGTAAGAAACAGAATAATGCGTATTAATTATATTATTATTATATGCACACTCAAACTTCAAAGTAATAATTGAATGTGTCTACTGACAGGATCGATGACGAAGACGAAGACGGCGAACAAACGACAAACGATGAATGGAAAGAGCTGCCAACAAGTTGATTGTGCGACTGAAGAGCTAATTGACGAAAAACATTGAGCATGGACCCAATCAATAATTATTGTAGGTGTAATTTCCTTTATATAGTCCATCTTGATTGTGATTGATTGTTGATATTCGATATTATGATTATGAGATGGCATGATCATGATTATGATCATGATACACCTTCATTGATTCATTCATTGATTCTAAAAGATAATCGTAAACATTGTCATTTTAATCGTAGGTACCTCCGTGTGTTTAAATTCTACATCGACTCTGTAAATATGCTAATTATCCCCATCACATCGCGTTGAAGTTGATAGTGATGGCTCTTGGTTGATCATGAGGATTTTTGATCGACGTGATCAACAACGACCCCGGCCATCGCATCGTCCGTCGTTTCCGAAGCAAGTAGGTATGTACATCCAACATCTCATCACAATTTGGATCTGTCTGTGATCTATAAAATCTTACTTTAGTGCTGATTTTGATTTTATAACTACAACATGAAATCTCGACAGAATTATAAATGTTGAATGTGCTGTGTAAACTATCAACATCAACTCTAACGGTTACCTGTAACAATTTTATTTGATCCCATATTTCGTGTGACTGGTGACTGACATCCCTCGTACTTAGGATTAATTGCTTTATAACTACTTCTAACTGAGCTATTGATTTGACTTATAGATACTCTAGCTAGTGATATAGTGCCTCTACAGATCTCTTTTATATTGACTTGACCACTTGACTTATATTAGACTTTAATTGCTTCATGAAGCTGATGATCGCGAAGGGGCCTATTACTATTGACTGTCTTCTACTTAATTATACATCTATCATCTCTTGATCTCCTGTATCTGTCCATCCATCTGGCTATCTGCATTCTGCATTAGTGGCAATAACAATATTAAGTGTAATGATGCTCCTACTTCATGGTTCGATGTTAATGTTGTTATTATTTGCATTGAATTGTGTTTTGTGTATTGTAAAAATTGCACTTAATTTTGATTTTCAGAGTCTATTCAGCCAGATGTATCTACAATCTACAACTTCAAATGGTCCATAATGAATGGCCAACAGTAATATCTATAAACTAAAGTGCCAACTGATGATGATTGTGATGTGATGTGAGTGAGCTGACAGCCATGATTGAAAAGGTGAGAAAAGTCAAGACACAAAGTATCTACAGCAACTGGATCATTTTTCTCATCATCATCACAGTCATCAGTACGGGGGCTATTAGTCAGTCAGTCCAAACGATTTCCATACAATTTGCCATTTACAGTCGTATGGGTTATGTTGGTTTTGAATTTGATTTTGAATTTGAATTTACGGTGCAAGAGTATATTATACAGATACACGCAGTCAATGATCAATAGTTAATTAATGTGCAGTGGTCAAGTTAATAGTCAAGTAGTTGTGATTTTGTTTATGTACCTAGCCATTTATACAAAGCGAGTGCGAATTTTATTTCTCTTATATAGTTATAAGGTTATAACACTGTGACTGTAGTAAACTGTAGTATAAAGCACTTCTACTAGCAAAACAAATATCCTTAGTATAGTTATAGTTAATAGTCTGCCATTAATGAGAACGTGTTGACTTTATAACAAAAAAATAAGCCATAAAAATTATACAGTGCGTATTTTACGTGATCGTTAATTGGACATCGTTTGTCGTTCTCGTTATGGACGGGATGATCATATGATCATGGTATTGATGTTTGTGTCGAGATGAAGATAAGCTGAGGAAATTTATATGTTAAGTATTAAGTAGTAGTATGTTTATCAACTAAAGTAGGTACCTTTAATAGGTAATTTGCATATCTGTGTATAGGGATGCCTTCATTGTACTAAACTGTCATCATATCATTATCTAGATCTGTGTACTTGCAAGTATTTTGAGGAAATTTGTGATTATTGATCCTGCGTGTTGTAATAAATTATTTTAAAAGTATACTTTTAAAGCGGACTCATTAGTCTTAAATTAATGTTTTCAGTTTACATTACAATTTGCAATACGTTGGCTTCCTTTTTTGAACAAATTTTAACGTGTTGCTCGATAAAGTGAGCATCTAGTTTAAAAGGTTTGAACAAGCGACTAAAGGGCAAAGAGCTTTACAAATTTAACGTCATTCAATTTAGGGTCAAATCAGTTATCTTTATCAAAAATGTCAAAAAACTAATTTGTATGGTTAAAAAAGACAAAACTAAATAATAACATGTTGATATGTGATAATACATTTTTTCGAAGAAGGCAAAAGGTGAAATTGACATTTTTAAAAGTTGTAAAACACGATATTGCACTTTTTCAAAGCAGGCAAAGGGTGATAAAAACATTTTGAAAAGTTGTAAAACATGATATTTCACTCCTTCTAAAAAGGCAAACGGTTATATGTAATAACATTTTGAAAAGCTATCAAACACGATATTACACTTTTTCGAAGAAGGCAAATAAGGTTATAATAGCATTTTGAAAAGTCGCGAAACATGATATAGCACTTTTTTGAAGAAGGCTAAACGTGAAAATAACGTTTCTAAAAAGTGTAAAATCTCATGGACATTTTCAAAACGCTTTTTTTATGGTCGATCATACTTGAAAGGCTCCGAAGTACAGGTTTGTGAGGTTTGTACTACGCTAGCAGCAGCGTAGGTAGTGTTCAGTATTATTGTATTCTAAATTGTATGGTAAAGCTGGTGATAAATATTGAATAGGCAAGCACTTGAGGTAAGTTGAAGATCTTCGAGAGAAAGAAGAGGAAACAAGTTGTATGGATCAGAGACAAGATGCAAAGTAAGTATACAAGACGAAGATGTGTACTTGCCTTTCGAACAAGTTCTGTCGCCATTCATCGTAGGCAGCGCATCTTCACTTTCCTGCCTCGTCCTCAACAAGCCTGTACATACTTACTATCTACATCTTCAACCTACACGATTCATTTCATTCTCAAAAATGAAAATTGAAAACTGAATGACAGAAGAAAGGACCAACCCAAAGTCAAAGTCAACGCAATACGGCAAAGGAAGCCTTCCCAAAGAAATGTTCAGTGTTAGAAATGTTGTAGTGGTTTTTCAACTTATTCTCTATTCTTTTTTTCATCTTCTTCTTCTTCATCTTCAACTCATTCACCTTTTTTTCCCGACGAGGCCTGTTCTGTCCGTAGCCCTTTAAAAGTCAAAGTCAAAAAGAATCATTGAGGAGAAGGTGTAAGTGTAAGTCAAGCGTTACAATTTAAAACATTGGATTAGATTGAATGAATTGATTCTGATTTTGTTTTTCCCTGATGATTTTGATGCGATCTGATATAATGTAGTAGATTCAGTATTTGATTCCAATGTTCTTGTTTCTCCTTCTTGCAATTAGACTTGTACTCTTGTACCTTTGAAGTTATTTTTTTTTGTTCTCCACAGGATTTGGATTTGGAATTTGATTTTGAATTGTGATTTTGAGATGCGCTTGTTTCTCTTTTTTTTTCAGTTGTTCTTGTATACACTATCAAGTACTTTCCTCTCGTCAGTGTGTGGCCTGTGGACACTAATGGCATTTCGTTGTACTTCTGTTCAAGTCGAAAATCCTTGCATCTTCATCCCGACTGAATCTTGATCGAGGGGACGAGCTGGTGAGAATGTTACTTCTGTACTTCTGTATGAGCATAATTTATACTTACGGCACATTGCAGCTACTGCTTTCAATTTCAAAGAGCTTTGATAGATTCCGGTTTCGTTTCAATTTTCGAATAAAAAATAAAGGATGATCGAGAAAAGTAAGAAGTAAGTAAGAATAACATCAAGATCGCATTTACCTGCCCACCTGCCTACTGCCTGCTTACATAAAATACGATGCTATTTGAACAAGTAGGTTCTAAAAATGAAATATAATTACTTTTAATTGGTTTAGTGATGCCATTACGTAAAATTTTAAGTTGTGTTTTCAAACAATATGCCATTATTACGAAATCGAACAAATAATTTGTATTTATTGCAGCTCAAATGAATTTGAACTAAAATAAATCATGGAACTTATGGAACACAATGAAGTTTAAAGATTGTTAAAGGAGTGTTAAATGTCAATAAGATTGCAAGTCAGATTTCCAAGTAATTTCAAAAACAATGATTGACTAGCTTAGTCTCTGCTCATAGATCGTTCTGCTGCCTGCTATTTTATTGAAAATAAAGCACCAGTTAAGTACACACATACTTCTGTAGATGTATTCTGTAAAACAGAGAGATAATCAGTGCAGTAGTGTTCGTACGTTTGAGCGTCTTTGTGTGGATCTGTCAAATTTTTCAGCATTTTTCTTTTCTCTTTCTTGTTCTGTTTCTTTTTTCTATTTTTTGTATTTAGCCAAGCTTTCATGTGTGTGCTTGTGGGATGAGCTACGAATGAATGACAGAGAGACAGGCATCAGGCCAGGCAAAGTGACAAGCAATTGTGAAAAGTTTTATAGTTATATGTATACGTATACATACATGCTTATTTACTTACTGTCTAGGTCTATAGTACAGAACTACAACTAGGTACACGTGAAATATGAAGGAAATCCCATTTTGAAGTTGAAGTTGAAGAGATAGAAAAAGAAATACAGACTTGATAATATGCAAGCAGCTCAAAAATGCCAATAAGGCGGAAACAAAGAAATGGCAAGAAAAAAATAAATGGAAATCACAAATCCGCCTCAGCCCTGGGCATTTCATTTATAAATATTATAAAGTATTTGTTGAGCTGTGATTGTGTCAGTCTCAGATTATAAATAACACCTAAGACACTTCATTTCTGATTGTGAAAAGTCCGTCCCTGTCCGTCAGCACTACTGTCAGCAGCTATACATAGAAATAATAATGTGGCTTATCAGTATGCAATTTTAAATGCCCTCTGAACTGAATTGAATTTGCACTGAAGTAATTTGAAGTGTTTATTAGACACATTTTAAACTATAAAAATCGAATTATTTTAGTACATTTCTCTTGGCAACACTTCAGTATCTTTTTTAACCTTTTCGAAACGGTAATTTCTAATTTATTCAGTTTTACATCTCTTTGAAAACGCCAATTTCTTGTTTTGACCTTATTTTTAAAAAGTGTAAATTACTAGTTTTGACCTTTTTAAAAAGTGTAAATTACTAGTTTTGACCTTTTTAAAAAGTG
>JAQFZC010001648.1:0-28119 GCA_034695205.1 Dicyrtoma fusca | reverse complement strand
GCAAGACAGGTTGAGTCGGGATACAGAGAGGAAGAAGGTGTCTGGGCAGACTGTAGCTATACATATATATCTGTAGGTACAAGTGCGAGCAAGTTTATTAAGGCTTATTATCTGTCACATAATATTTTAATTTACATGACATTCTTATGTTTACCTGCAAGTCTATTGCCCAATAGAGGTCGTAGATTCCATTATGAGAGAGTCAAGAGTTGAACACATGGATGGCTAGTCGTTTTGTGACTTTTCGTGGCGGGTTTATAAGCCCCTTCTGTCCTAGCAGAAAACAACAGTCATCTGACAACTGTTCTATTCGAATCTTCTTCTTCTTTTTCTCTTTTCTCTATCCAATTTTCATCTAGTCTGCTTATCAGCTTTTAGTCGGGAATTTACAAACTTAGTCAATCATGAAGGTGTTTTTGGTAAGATTGAAAAAAAAATATAGAAATTCAACTAAAAAAAACAATCATCAGTATTTGACAATCGAAGTTTCTCAAAATGTGTACAAACAATAGAGTATGGATATCATTTTCGTGCCACAATTTTGAGGATTTCCAAAAAAGTCGACATTTTTTCAAGGAATAAAATTTGACTATTTCAGGTTCTTGCATCCATCGGGATGCTCGCATCTGCAGCTCCTCAGTACCCGAACTCCAATGGAGGATACAATAGCGGATCCGCCGGAGGATTCGATATTGCTCAACTTTTGAATGCTGTGAGACAGTCTACTTCCCAAGCGGCTGCCCCCCGCTCCAACTACGGTGCCCCTCAACAAGCTCGCTCTTCATCATCCAGCTATGCGGCTCCAGCCCCAGCTCTCCCTCGTGGTAGCTACGGAGTTCCACAGGGAGGAAGCTCGGGTCCTTCTAGTGAGTACGGTGCTCCTGGAAACGGTCTTGGAGGCGGTCAAGGTGGTCTCGGCGGTGGTCTCGGCGGTGGTCTTGGCGGAGGTTCTGGCAGCGGTCTCGGCGGTGGAAATCAAGGCGGCAATGGATTGGATGGCGGTGCTGGAGGTTTCGGTGGTTCAGGCGCTCAAGGTCAAGACGGCGGTTTGGGTGGCGGTGACGGTGGTGCCCTCACACAACAAGTTCACAAGCACGTCTACGTCCACGTTGCTCCCTCAGAGGCTCCAGAGCCCAAGGCTGCCAAGGCTCCATCTGCCCCACAAATCCCAGAGAAGCACTACAAGATCCTCTTCATCCGCACCCCAGAACCTGCCCCCTATGAACAACCCGACATCTCCGACCTTCCCCCAGCACCCGAGCAGAAGACTTTGGTCTACGTTCTCCTCAAGAAGCCCGATGCGACCCCAGCCATCGTTCTCCCCACTGCTGCCCCCACTAAGCCCTCCAAACCCGAAGTTTACTTCATCCGCTACAAGTCACCTGAAAATAACGACGATACTGCTTATGGTGCTCCTGCTGCCGGTGGTGCTCCAATTGGTGGCCCAGCCGGATCAGGAACCTCAGGATCAGGAGGCCCAGCTGAGCAGCCATCTGCTCAATATGGTCAACCCGCTCGCAATGGATACTAAACTCTACCAACGCATCTCTCCCTATCGTCCACTCTACACTTTACTCTACCTTTCTCAAGTGTTCCTATTTATTTTTAAACTGTCTGTGAAACTTTAGTGTCTACTCATTTTTCATTTCTATACATCTATTCCCTATCTTTTCCCCCTTTTTAAGTTTCTTCTTACTTCGTCTACGAATCTAGTCTCTCGTTTTACAAGTCATCTTCAACTACGTTTTAGTGCTCTTTCCGCTTTACCTAACTTTTTTCTCTTATTTTTATCATCCTTGTACTCTTCTCTTCTCTTCTCTCTCTCTATCTCTCTCTCTCTCTAGCTCTCTATTTCCAGTTCTACCTATTTATTTCCATCTTTGAATCGTATCCTTTACCCCTTTATTTGGTGAACCTTTGAATATTTTTCTGATTTTGATCCCTTTCCTATCTTGACTTGCTTGGCATTCTGCCATTTTCTAATTTTTTCCTTCTTTTCCAACGAGTGTCACTCTCTATATTTCACCTTCTCTGTTCACTTGAAGAATAGTTACAACTAGATAATATTTTAAAACTTATTGTATCTTCTTCAACCCTTCTACTGTTCTTTCTCACATTGCTAACAAGACAGTGCATAGAAAATCTTATCTGTACGCTATGTGAAGTACATTTTTCATACATGTCTATATTTTTGTACGAACAATAATAAAATATTAGAATATTTACATAATAATAACAAAATTGTGAAAAAGAAAGTTGGAGTTACAAGCGTTAATACGATTTACGGCACAAACGGCGTCCAACACCCAGCACAACAGAAAGTCAGTCTTCATTGGCAGGCTACACAATCCAATGCAGTCCAATGGAGCAATCATTCAATAATGCATACCTTCTCATAATACATTGCTATATGCTCGTATATACAGTAGGTCCTCGTGTATACGATCCTCACTTGCATGAGAACCTCAAATAGCTGGTATTTTTTACCTCAAAGGTATAAAAAACATTCAAACGAATTGATCTTATCTTATTTTCACAATAATGGGGCACAATGTTTCTATTTTTTATAAATTTTGTGGGTAAAGTTTGTTTAAAACGGAGGCTTAAGTGTTTTTCACTTTTTTAACGTAAAATTGTAATTTAATTAATTAATTATAAAAAAAATCCAGTATCTAAGCATTACCTGAGTTATATGATACGAGTACGACTGAATTAATTCATATAAGAGAGGGATTACTGTATACATAATACAAAGCTTCACTTCATGCCACGCCAAACTATGCACACAAAACATAAAAAATAACCAAATCTCTACGGAGTGATGGCTGTGACGCAATTTCATCACAATCAAATCATTCTGACAGACTTATGAATTTTCTTGATGTGACTTTGATTGCCGTCGTGAGAGAGGAGTCAAAATTTATTGAAATAAGAAAAAAACACATAAAAACATGCATTTTTACCCATTCTGCTGTCTTCTGTTACAGCATAGCTAGGTTGCATTGAATTGGCAATTGGCAAGTGTAATAGATGAGAGGGCTTCTTTTACCTCAAACACATTTACCACACCACCTCAACGTCCCTCCGAAAGCACTGTCTTGTGCTGCATGCACACATCGACACACTTGTATGTCTGAACATATTACTTAACACACCTACTGTACATACATATCACATATTTGAACAGACCTCATATGGCCATGGTGATCCTATCATATAGCAATACAAATCCACTACTGCAATACAGTGCTCAGCCCTCTTACCACTTCAGTTCATGGATTTTATTTTATTTAGTATCCATGTCAATAATTTCTGTTCGGAAGAGAAGAAATGAATGACTAACATGAAAGGTTTCTTGCATTTTTTTGATTACTTTGCAGGGTATGGCTCATTCAGTAGCTTTTGTTTTTCGTCCCTACCACTCGTAGTACAAAAACTTATGTAAATGTGAAATCAGCGATCCCACTACTATACTCAATATAAACACGTGGATTCAAGGACTGACATCCCATGGTGAATTTAGTAAGTTGCAGCAAATCATAAACAATAATGTATAGTCTTGTAAGATTTTTGTTCGCGTTAAACCTCTTCCTTGAATTTCATCGACAATTTTAAGTCCCGTTCAAAGCAAAACTTTTAAAGGGGCTTTTGACTCAAGAAGATATGCATAGTTCGTATTTAACCTTTTCGTCACTGTACCACATCCAGTTTTACACCTTTTTGAAAATGATAATTTATTGTTTTGGCCTTTCTGAAAGTGCTAATTTCTTGTTTTACATCTTTTTGAAAGTGTTAATTTATTATTTCGACCTTTTTGAAAGCCTTAGTTACTGGTTTTGAATGCTTTTGAAAATTTCATTTAGAGTTTTGACCGTTTTGAAAAAAGTTAACATGTGGTCGACGGTCGCCACAGCATAAACCCATGCAAGGCTGACCAAACAAAAAAGTTTAAATTAATTATATTGACCTGATTTTGTGACAGTGCATTGGATCAGGATTGGATTGGACGTTGGACACTGGTCTTGTGTCTCATTCCTCAATAGGTATTTGCCATCATCGTGTTCAAAAGACAAAAGGAAACTCCTCGTACTAAATGTCAAAAAGGCAGACACATTAATTTGAGCACAAAGTATAGATCGACCACAGACAAGGAGCTTTAGCACCCAATCCTCTAATCCATAATGGCCTGATAAGTAAATGTATTCAGTATGGTCACTATAGCCACTGATAAGATATGAAAATTATATACAAGAATTTTAAATATAAAAGAGGCATATCTCAAAAATTCCCAGTAAATTGCCTAATCCACCGTTTCAATTTCTTTCTATTGATATTGATATTGACATCATTATTGATAAGATTATAGTGGGCATTTTCATTTTAGATTTAAATTCCATTTTTTCAATTCCAATTCCAATTCCAAGGAATAATGGAGCGTTCAGTCTCTATATTACCTTCTCATCTGCTGTTCATTTTGACGAAGAAGAAAAAATTGCTGTTCTTGTACAGGTTTAGTGTAGGATATGAAGATACTTGGTGGTGTTATTTTACTGCGAAATGTCTGAGGCTACACAGATCTGTATGGCAGAGTCTTCCCAGTCAACATGGTCAGCTCATCCATATCGAATCCATCTAATCGTTACAAACTATTACTTACTTCTTGCACGTTGCTCAACTTCTCTTGTTTTCACGTCTCTGACAATGAGCCAAATATTTCCTAAAAGTCGTAGATTTCGTTTTCCTTCTGAAGCCAATGCATCCACACACTCACACGTCAGACACATACTCATGAGCGTACATACCTATGCATAGACATCCATCATCCCACCGTATAGGAACTGTATGGAAAGACCAGAGAGAGAATATACTAGAACATAGCCAACATGGAGATATCATTCCCTCGTATTAATCTCAATTGAAAATATTTCCAATGAATTATGACTAGCTCCAAGTTTTACACTCGTATGTACCTATGTACACTCCATACCCACCTATTATCCTGTAATGCTTCTCGAAGGCACGTCAGAGCATCGTATTATTTCAATAGATCTGCAATAAATCTATTATTTTCATTTCCCTTGCATGTTTTATGTTTATTATCAAGAAAAATATTTAATATTTTCCATGTTGTTTGGATAAAAGATGTGACGAGACCATCCAATACTCTGTAGGAGTGAGAGAGAGAGAAACAGAGAATCCCCAGGTATGAAGTACTAAGGCTAAGGCTGTTAAGGTGAGGAAAGAAATGTAGAAAATATAAGGTGAGGTGTGTGTGTGTGTAGCTACAATGTAGGGGTTGCGTGTGTATGGATAACGTCGGGATATTGATATGTGATAACTGATAATACAAATTAAATGCCTGCTGTGTATATGATTGGTGTTGCTTAGCGGTTAAGTTTTTCCCATTTTCCGTATATTTACAAAATATAGTGGAGCTCATCTGTCACTTTGTAATGGTGGAAGGACGGTATTGTTTTCCTATGCTATGGAGCGTAGCATACTGATTACTGAATTTTCCAATTATTTTATTGCATAGTATTAAATGACTATGAAGCACACACGGTGATTTATACCCTCAAGATGTAAACCTGTAATTAAGTGGAGTTCTCTGCCGTCTAATCGTAATCGTAATCGTCCGTTGAATGCAGATTTATTTTACGTGGAGGTACCTACTTTTCCTCTATTTCTCTTTCCCTTTCATGTGACATTCTATTATGTATAGTATAGTAGAATTAATAATATACCTACCTATGTAGAACACCATCCTAATAATACTAATGATCCCAACCAAACCAATCCAGTTCACATTTTTGAGAATGGAAGGAAGGAGGGGAATCAAACCGAAAAAGATGATGAGCATAATATAGGAAAGTGTAGTGGTAAGTAGGGAGTATTGTTATGACTGTCCATTTAGTTATTGTGAATTGTTTGACGTCGGGATTGTACCTATGTAGTGTAAAGTGTACAATACAATACAATAAAATATGTTATTATAATAATATATTTTACGCAAGTTTATTTCATTCTCCCATGCTTGAGACTAGCCCTGTATCCCAACTCTAAAAGCTCTGTACTTAACTCTACACTCCACAATCACATAATACCTAATTGAAAGTCCAAAAATTGTTTAAAATTTTTCATACATACATACACAATTATTTGAGACTGCACCGTCATACTCTTTGGTTTTGGTACTTTTCTATTGGATTGGGTGTATTGTGGAGTTGTGAGCAGATAATTTTCTATTCTATCATCACCGACCACCGTCGGAATTCTGTGTAGTGAGTATAGTGGTTACTACCATCACTCGATAGTCAATTGAAGTAAGCAAGCAGTATGCAGGAGTGTGGTGTGGAAGTCTAAGTAAGCAATTCCATGAACACATCCTATACAAATATAAACAAATAGAATATCTACGTACATAGGTACTTACAAAATAGGGAGATACACGCTTATGTACATACGTGCTCGAATCATAAAATCAGGTAAATTTTTCACGATATATGTTCATTCACGACTTACTATGGGACCGGACCGACATGATGGCATGTAAGGGAAGGAGTCGTCAATTTGATTCTCATTTGTTCATTCATGGCATACCGACACCGACTTACGTACGTGTGCATACATTACCTTCTTATACTCCCTATTAGCGTATGTAGGTATGTATTTGCAGTGCATTGAACAAGCCAAACAATAATTATAGAGTTATAATGCGCTCAAAAAGATATTTAAGATGCATAAGCCCCGTCCCGTTGAAGAAGAGCTGCTAACGACGACAGACGAAGGGATTTTAAAGGAATGGAAATTATGTGTATGGGAAATTAAATTACATATGCAGTGTATGTACTATTTGATTTTGAATATTACAAAGTTTGTAAAGTACATAGTAATGACCAAGCCAAGCCAAGTAACGTGGGTATACATACATATGTAGCATGTACTGTATAACTCAAAGGAAGGAGTCTTACGGTTACATATGTGTAGACAAAGGAGTGAGTGCAGAGATATAGATAAACCGTGTTAAATGAATTGAAAAGAGCTCTCGTTCATTCAGAAGACGTAAAACAAGACAAAAATTTACATATAGAGTCCAATTACTGGGTTCCGTCTTCCTATTTAATTAGCACTTGATTGCCGTAGAAGTTGAAGCACCATTTGAATTGGAATTGGGTTCAATAGCTGGATGGAGTGCTGTATGGATGAGTCTTTGAGTCTCCTAACTGCTTCCAATATGCAACTCGCAATTAGACTTGACGTCTGCTACGTGCCCATAAACATTATAATGTACATCCATAGATTCTCATCTGTATATGTATGTATTCACGGCTCCTTTCCTCACAATCTCACAATAATACACTTTCCATCCAAAGAAAATGAAGAAGCAACACACACAAAAAAATAGGAACCTTTCTTTTCTTTTTAATCTCCAACGTCTTGAAATTGAAATAATCAAATCAAATCCGTCGTTCATAGAAGCACCTCACATCCCGTCGATCTCGATCTTCTTGCTCGTTGTTGTCAGGATGATGACAAGGGGTAGACGGACACATGGGTGTATGTACATTCAACACAACCACAACACTCATCATTAGATCAGCTCTGTCAGCGTCAGCGACCAAATACTACGCCGAGAACGTGCCTCCCGTACCGTCCACGGATGTATGTGTCTGTAGGTAGTAGAAGATGTATAGATTATGTATAATGCGGTAGCAGCATACACACACAAAAAAGAGTAGATAGCGTCAAAGCATAAATAATACGACTGCAGAAAATTGTGAATACGTTGATTTTGAATGCGAACAATATGAATCCCAATGAGCATCCACAGACCACAGACAAGACTTGAAGACACGGAGCTTCGTCACCCATAATGAGTCTATCACGATCATATTGTTGAGCCTCATTTACTTATTCTGTCTCTTCCTTTTCATCCTCTGTCTCTATCATTCCTGTCAAGATAATATTTTTATTTTTGAAATACGGATAAAAAGAACTTGGGGTGTGAGTCTCGTCCCGCAGAAAGGCAGACGTGGCGTAGGTTTGCACAATGGGCACTGAAGTGTGGAGACCCATAGAGATGGAGATGTAGGCAGAGCAGAGCGAAGAAGATTAAATTAGTGCGCTGTTAGCGCTCGCACTTCTTGTAGACTACTTTTTTTTATAGGCTGTGATGACTTATATATTTTAAAATTTATTTGCTAAATACTATGTTAATTATGTTATTGTTATTTAAAGTCTTTAACATTTAAAATTTTAATATGTTTCTCAATATTGCGCATAATGAAATTCGAGGAAACTCCTATGAAACAATGCAAAAGTTGCAACTTGGTTGCCCTGTTAGCTTTATTTGACTGAACAAATTAATTACTAGAAATCGGTCGTTTGACTAGTTCTTGCAAATTAGGTACTTATCCTGAAGCAGGAATTATTAAGCTATACAAGGGCTTAAAAATTATCCATCGCTACCCGTCTTACGACAAGTGATGTTCATTTTTTCGCATGAATCATGCTTAATTCATTAATAATTATAATTTGCTGTAAACCTTGCTTATCTGTAAGCTTCTATTACGTCCGATCATGACTAACTCGTTTCGGTTTTGAGAGCTACGGTGGTAACTAGAGTAGTCCCTCGGTTATATGATACCACTTTGAGGCATAATACCCCAGTTATATGACACTGTAAGGCTCAAACGTATTAAAATCGTTAAAACCATTTTAATTTTGTCATATTTTCGCAAGTACGGAAGAGAAAATCTTAAAAAATAGCACTACTTTGGAGCTTATGGTGAAAGTTTTATATTGTTTTAGATATTTGAGGTCGTTTTCGTATTTCTTCATTCATTCATTCCTTAATTTTTACCTTCTATCATAATTAGTATAAAAAATGGAGTTACACACACGTATGTTATACCATTGCATTGATGAGTAGATTCCAAAAACAAAAAAGTCATAGCTACTATCCACCCAACTTCAGGGTCAAAATCCCCAATTTGGGATTTTAGTATTTTACAAGTTACAAGTTACAAGTTATATACATACTTATTCCTATCTTTTCTAGAAATTACCCCAATATTTGGCGGGTACTTGCGCGAATGTATAACAAAGTTACCCGTAGGCCTACGGTCTGTAAGAGGCCAGTTAGAAGATAAAAAACAAGGGGCGCAGCCCCGTGCTTTTTTTAAGTTATATACATAGTGTATTCATAATACACAAACCAGGTTTCAATGTCTTTTCCAGAAGAAAAATATATTTAACTCATCTATTCCATATGGATATAGCATGTATTGACTTGTTCATTGGTCTTGCTTTACAAACGTCAGGTAGATCTTAGTGATTCAACGGATTTTCACCATTTTTCTATTTAGTGCTTGGCATGGGTCGATTTCGAATATTTTCGGTGTACTTAAGTGGCGACCTTTCTAACGTGCACGTTTAACCACTACAAGCATTCTAATCCTAATACCATAGTTGGCTCATGAATGAGGAAATAGCGTTTCACGGTATGCTTCATGCATTATACATATGTATGTACCTACATAACTATGGACCAGTGGTCCACATGTGCATACCTACATACAGTGAGTGCATATGTATATATGTAGTATGTTCAATTGTAACGCGTAATTTTGTAGGATATATGAACGACTTCTTCTGCACTAACGATAAGTCTCTTTAAAGATATTTACACTCGCTTTCAAGTCTTCAAGCTGTCTTGACAAATGAGTCAAATGAATGTGTAATAAATAATCAGAAAACATCATGAGAATCTGCACATGTCGTAGCGTTAGTTTAAGGCATTCTGATTTCTGATTTAGATTTTCTACCAGCTACTACCCATATTTATGTGCTCATTCATGACTAGCCCTGTCACTCCAATCCTACAATCCCATGCAATCCACTGGCTCGCTGACTCACTGCCTCACTCACTAGTCAGTGGCAGGAGTAGGGAAGGAGTGAGTGCCTTCCATTTGTAAAACCTAATAATACTTAATTGGCATAAGTATTGGTTTTTACTCTGGCTGTTCCTATACTACCATTACATGGAAAGGTAAATTTCATATAATTATGCATTTTATTTTTTTCCCTACGTAAATAAACAGAAAAATTATGATTCAAAGTACAAATGCACTGATTGAAAGCAATCATTGTAATCTATTCATACTTTTACGTGTGTAAACTGTTTGTATGTTCAGTCATCACTTGGGCTTTAAATATACGCACTCCTCGGCTCTGTGTGGTAACAGGTAATGGCTATTCTGACGTGCACCTAACTAGGCTCACCACCACCAACACGGTACAACACCCCATTACCATTCCAAGCTCAATCATTTTCTCTTCATCAACATGAGCCAAACAACAACAACAAAAAACCGTGTTACTTTGTGGGAATAATACAAAAATTCTTGCGTAGTACTGACTCCCAGTACAGTGCAAATCTCTGCGTGTGCATCAGTTAAATGAAATTAATTGTGTATTGAGAATTACTATCTGTGCTATGTATGTATTTCAGGCTTGCAGGTCCATTTATTGTAGTTCTCACTATTTGCTACGGAATGCGATTACCGTAAACGAGGGAATGACAGAAGGAACTAACGATAAAACCTGAGTATACTATTTCGATAGCCTAACATACATACATACCTACTTCAGTCACCGGCAGTATTAGCTAATACCTATGTCTATAGGTACATACTTATCAAGCTCGAAAATAGTTAATTCAAGGGATAGAAGTTTGACAAGACGATTAAAAATCGTTAAAAAAGTTAATCGAGTTCACTGGTATTGCGGAATTCGCTATTCCGAGATAGTAGGCTAGAATTGGGTTAAAGCACTCTTCTTTTGCGTAGATGTATGACAAGGTTTACAGAGAACTCACGGATTGTGAGTGCAGCGTGAGTGAGTTGCAAAGATTATTAATAGGTATTTTGGTTTTTAATTAGATTGAATTATTGGCCAAGCAATGCAATGCCAAATGAAAAGGTAGATATGTGCAAACTGCGCCTACCTAGAAGTCAGAACTAGGATCTTGTGCACATACATACATTGGTATGTAACTTGTATCCATATGTACATCTCCAAGTTAAATCATTCCTGTACTGCAAGTATAAGTAATTAATTTAAAGGCTAGGTATGACGCATGGTTTTTGAGAGGAAAAATGACATGTGTTGAAATGCAGATAATTGTTGTACAAAATATTATTATTTATAACAATAATTACAAGAAAATTGCAATTAAATTATGTTTTACAAGTGGAAGGTTATTACTAGTCATGCATGTAGATAATTACACATTGAGAGGGACGGGCTTTTGTGATGAGAGTGACGTTCGCAAGAGTGATGGAGGGTTGTTAAGTAAAAATAGACTGTGAAACAATTATTTACAAATTATTATTACAATATTTGTACTTCAATTTAGTGGGTACTTGTGAATAAATGTGTAAATAAGGAAAAGTGTCAAGTACTTACTAGTGCAATCTATTGCACTACCTCCCCATATATACGTATGTATGTATGCCTAGCTTATCTATGTACCTGTCTAAGCAAGCAGCACTCGGGTACACTACATATTTACCACATATTTACAAGATCCATTACATTTTTCAGCCTGTGCTTGGATGCTTGTTCACAACCCAAGATTTATTTGACTTTTTCTGTTTTCTTTTTTTTCCCTTTTGTTTTCTGCTCTGTACCATTCATTGACTATGTACCTCCATGTATCTTCAAAATCTTCATTCCAAAATCCTTTGATTGTCTGATTGACATTGTGATGGATACAATCATGATAGAAATGCATGGGCTGGCTAAGCCAATAAAATACAAAAATTTGTCTTTGCCTTTTCATGAACTTTATGATGATACTGTTACATGTTTAATAAATTGAAATTAATTTGAAATATAGCTGTCAGACAGCACAATTGATAGCACTAATTCAATTGATCCCATCAACAGCAACAATAAGCAAAAAGTCAGTTTTTCTTTTTCTCTATCTCTCCCTTTCGCTCTTCCCCTCAAGCACTACTGCAAGATGCCACTGTGAGCTCTGCTGTCACTGAATCTGCTGTCATTGTAAAGGATCCTCTTAGCATTAACATATTACCTTTTTGTCTTTTGTCTGTTTGTCAGCTCTGTATGACAAGAGACTGAAGAAAGAGCATAAAACATGGCTTTACATTTATTTTTTATTGATTTGAATGCAAATTTCTGTTGTTGTACTGAGATGTGTGCTCGTGTCATATTGTTGATCTCGTATTTATGACTTGCGAGGATTAGACTTGACTGCACTGTCATAAACTGTGCAGGCTGTTAAAGGTGGTGTAAAAATTGCTTGTACGCGTTCATTCTTGCTCCCTCCTTTACCTCCATGCCTCCTACATGTGTGTGCACCCTGTGCTGTGGACGTAATTTATGATCGTGCTAATGATAAGATCAAACATTGTAAAATATGTGATTTCCAACAAAAATTTTTGTTCACATATCTTCTGCTTGAGATCACTATTTATGATAGTAGGAGAGTGCAAGCTACGTTTTCTTTATCGGTGCCTTCAATGCTGCAAGCTCAAATCCAAGTCCAAGAAAGACTGGTTGACTGGTGATTGTGATTATATTTGATTATAATAATATGTACAAAGTGTAGTAAATAAACGTGTGAATTTCAAATTTCAAAATTGCTCAAGAAGATACCAAAGTAAAAAGACAGAGAGCATATGCACTCAGCCAATATCTGTACAGCAGCTACAAATTGTATTATATATTTGCTATTGCGGAAATTTCAAACTACGAATTACGACCAAGTTTTCATTTCCAAGTTTCCCAGTTCTTAAGGCTGAGACAGAAACAAGTAAATTTACGGCTCTGCACCCTCCATGTTTCAATTTGAACTATAAACTATAACATATATTTACATTCCATTCCATAACATGGCCCACGAGCACTTTACGTTTACACGGTGACATACAGTCATAAATTTTTAATACATTTTAATTTTCTGTTGTTGTTGATACACACCAGTCAATAGGAAAGGTGTCCGTATTTGAATTATGTGGGTACATTGTACATTGTAAAGTCAACTTTTGAAGTAATATAGCTTGAGAGCAAACCATTTGATTCCATTGAGGTGCTGTAGCATCCAAAAAGGGATAAGGATGAGTAGGCAAAGACATTCTTTAATGTGTACACAGAGGCATCGAGGTAAATATATGAGAGTGACCAACAGAAGAAGTAGAGAATAGATAGAGCAGAAAAGACAATTTAACAAATTTTATTATTCATCAAGTTCATATTGAGTCCTTCCGAGCTTAGCTTGCGAAAAATCCAACCATCAACTTTCATTTTTACTTTTTTTTCCCTTTAAAAGATGAACAATTCAGAACGTCGTTGGAGACAAGTAGAGTAAAGCATTGTACTTTTGATGGAGAAGAATCTTCTTTTCCTTCGTACATGGAAAAACCCTTGGGTAACGTTATCCCTTACATTGTAGTGCCGTCTGCATCTGTATTCTCTTTGCTTTGACTGAACGAGCCTATGACCAAAGCAAAGCCAAAACATACACAAAACTCACATCAAGAAATCAAGAAGAGAACTGAGCAGCAAAACGTCTCTCCTCTTTTCGTTTCTTTACACAGTGCAATACATAAATTACGAGAGCTTCTTTTTTATCAACTCATCAGAGATGCTAGAATACCTTGGCATACCATACCGTCACAGAGTGGAGTCCGTACAGCTTGAGTATATTTGTAATATGCTCAAGAAAAATTTACATGATACACACTCAAGATACGGACTCTGACGCATTTTAATGCTAATGCTCCAACTGACTCAAACTGTGTGTGGTACGTCGTCATTTTGTGAAGAAGCACTGACTAACATGGATACCCACTCGCTATCAGTGTAATCATTATAATGATGTGTTTATATTACGATCACTCTAAACTGTACACAGATCCCTACACGGATATGCCAACGAAGATGAGATCCAGTTTTGTCTCACAGCAGTGGAGCTCTGTAGCCAAATCAATGAAATGCAGTAGCATAGTTCAGCAGGGCAAAGGAGAGCAGAGCAGAGCAGAGCAGAGCAAGTAGACGGAGGGGAACAATGAATAAAATAATAGATTCAAAAAAAAATTATTTGAAAAAAAAAACACAACAACAACAGAAATTAAATTAATATTAAATTAATAAACATACCAGAACACATGTAGACCCTTCAAGAAACTCAAGTGAAACATGCATACATTACCATTTCCCACTTCGGAATTTATCCTTCAAGCAAGAAAATTAAATTATCTGAAGAGAACATGTGCTCCGGCTCTCAGCCTTTTTACCTTTTACAACTTACAACTACCCATTACATCGGCTCCAAACTACCACCGTAGATCATACGTGTAAACTCATAACTTATCCTTTTCATCTTTACTCTGAGGTCTCCCCTATATATTATGTGCATGTAATTACTAGACCATTAGACATGCTGTCTGGTCACGCGACGTCTTTTTTAAGCATCTGCTCTACATGTCCTAGTTATACAACTCAAATTACATATATTTCACTACCAATTCCGAGAGGCAAGTCAATGCTGACACAAAAAAGAAAGCATTTTTTTCCTTCTTCTTCTTCTACTTCTTGTTCTTGTTCTTCTTATATTCTTCCCTATGAAGGCATGGATTTGAAATGATTATCAAATTGTCAAACATCTGAGTTTGGGTCTTTTGGTTGTTTGTAAAGTGCAATAAAAATATTATTATGTAATCATTTCTTCAATCTCCATCCTTCATTCCAGCTCTTCACAACTAGGTATATGGTTGGCTCTGGTCTGGTGCTTGTGTTCCATTCCGAGACAAGTTAAAAAGTTGGTATAATACATCAAAGAGCAAGACGCTGTACGGCATGGCGGCGTCATCAAGAACGTAACGTAAACGTGTAGACGTGGCCCCGTATTATTAATTGCAGGAAAAATTGGCTGTATAAAGACAGAGAAATTTTAAGTTTTTCCTTGTCGCCTCCCACCACAGAGCAAAATGATTTATGTAAATATATGTACCTACTTGGTAAATAAGTCGAATGCCATTTAAGTTAGACGTAAAACAAAATTGCATCTCGGCACAATGCTATATTTTATCCTTCCCAGAGATGTGTCTATGTAGTCCATATACCTACCTAGTCCACATGTCATCACTCTTGTGTAACATGTGCACTTGAGTTGCACTTATCAACGCTTTAAGAACGTTTCTTGGTGTATTTATTCCTACGGAATAAAAGTGAAGGAAAGAAAAAAGTATAGCGTAGTAAAAAGAAATTGGGCAGAGGAGAATAGAACGGACTTGCAACATCTTTACTTTACTTAGAGGTGTATGTATAAAGTACAGACAGACATTTATGTATTTGCATAGTAGAAAAACACACTTTTGGAAATTTCATCCGTGTTGCTGTGCTGTGTTGGGTGAATGTGTCATAGGTTTGTCAACTCAACACGTCAACACTTGAAACAGAAGGAATTTGAACAAAAACGGATTTTCATGTGGCATGTTTTAATATTATGACGATATTACGTGGGCACAACAACAGGTACAAGCGACACTCACATCACATTTTATAGTCATGCCGAGATAGTAGCTAAGATGGATTGATAGCCAGCGAGAGAGAAAGATAGAGGAGCGGACACTCATCCTTACGGTCGCTACACATAAAATAAAATACAAGGCATACGAGAAACTTAACTTTAACTCATTCAGAGATCAACACGAACCATAATCAGAATTTGCAACAACAACGCACAAAAAATGCAAAAGTAGTAACTAAAAAAAACCTTTGGAGGTTTGGTAACGTAAGACGGCAACGGCAACAGACGGACAAAACACATGTAGGTAGGTGCTTTTAGAGTTAGTTAGAAATTAGCTGCAATTCCTCAACTAAAGATGCATAATTGGCTCAAGTATTTCAATGACAGATAAACTTTTTTTATGTACCCAAGTTTTCTCAAGACTTAACTTCACATAGCGGTGCAGTACTAACTCAACGTAGCTGCATACTTTACATAGCATCTGACTTGATGAGAGAATGAAGCACACGGCAGACTGTCCATTGTGTTCTCCTTTGGGCTCCTACGACAAGCTATTAAAGACGCGAGCACACGCGAGATGCATTACCCACGATTTGATTTACTATAATTCTCAATCTCCACTGATTTTTCACGCTGTACTTTACAATTTTTGTAAACTGAGTTGAACTTTAGACAGTAGTGATAAAAACATGGGACTCATTACTACCACGAAATACTAATATAATAAAATCTACAATAATTATGTTGTAAAATGGCTTCATGGACTCATAAAAGTGAAAGTACAGGTTTTTGATATTTAAATATTATATATACAATAATTTTTACTCAATTCATGAAAATTAATGACAATTGTCAGTTCTACTCCACTGCACTGCACTGCACTGCACTGGGCCTCTGGTTCTACAGATATAGCTCTGTCGCCGCGTCCTCACTGACTTTGCCCACTCGAGGCTCTATTCTATATATTTCCCTGTTTACCTTTCCATTTCCTTCCATCTCCCACATTTCCCAAAGCTCATCAAATCATGCATAAAATCTCGTATCTCAACTCATATGTATGCATCATATTTTTCTTGAAAAAAGTTTATTTTCCCGAAAAAGATTTCACATCTCTTCATCAGATCAATTGCCAGTCAAGCCATAGAGCCTAAATTCTAAATGATGACTGCGCGGTGGTAATCATGAGATTAATTTGATGGCAACAGTAATAATATTAGTTCAGGAGTCAGGAATGACGGCAGAAAGGGATAAAAAAGGAGTTTTTCACTTAAACAATCTCCCTTAATTTTTTTTGAAAAAAAAATTCAATTTCATTATATTGCACGCAAGAATAAGGAGTCATCTTCCCACGTTGCTCAGAGATACTCTATAAACACTACATTTAGAGTCATTTATGAGACGAAACACGAATTCTTTTCGTCTTTTTTGATTTTGGCATTGGAGCAAAAACTTTTATACGACCCATGCATCCTTATTATTATACATTTTTTTTTCTAAATCAGCACACAAAGCTCTCCCAGTTATAATCAGATACGTAAGGACTATGTATAGTAGTAGGTTTATTGACTTTCTTGGGACACGAGATTGTGTTTGATTTTCATTTGCATTTCTATGGTGTGTTTACTTAGGATCAAAGGTGCTTGGGATGCATGTGCTCGACGTACTTGGGTACGATTGTTTTCTGCAATTACGGATACAGTGATGTGACATAATAAAGATTATAATGAAAAGTCAAGCACTATAAAGGAATTTTCAATTTCAATTTCAATTTTAATCTGGGTGAAAAATAACATAAGGAAATATGAGGAGAAGCCAGAGACAGAGAGAGAGAGAGAGAGAGAGGGAGAGGGAGAGAGAGATACGAGAACAAATTTACGATCACCTACATGTCATCTAAAGAGGATACAGAACAGAGAGACGCAAGGGAGGAAAAGTTATAATTTACAAACGATAAGACACCGTGATTAAACGTAGCCGAGCAGAAAACACTCTACTGTGATAGGAATGAGTCAAATACAAAATGGAAATGGAAAATAAATGGATGATGAACGTAGATTAGAACTAGCCATTCCATATACATTTCCCACAATGAATCTCCTATAGAAATAATAATCATATCTGGGTTAACAATTTAACAAGAAGATGCAAGAGGGAAGTGAGTCTCCATTGAGCAGCGTACATACCAAAATATGAAAATATGAGAAATGAATTATGAATTATTAACGCTCACTATTCTCTTAATGAGAAAGAAAACGGCTTCCCTCCAACTTCTTCAATGTGCTCTTCTGTGGTCAACAGAAAGGGAAGTTAGACTGTATCTCTCTCTGTGGAGCCTGTGAGCAGTAGTCAGTCAGGTTAGTCTTTGCTATATACGTATACATAGCTGTAGCCACGCTGCTTTTGCAGGTCTTTTCGCGTATTTTTTTTTCCCTTTGACTTTTTTCGTTTTGAATTTTTTGGCATTGTTATCTGCATCTGCAACTGCATGAGTTCCCTATTTTCATTGCATTTCAGCCTATGACGACCGCTCTGACTCTCTTTTGTCTATACTTATCCCCCTTCTTTGTTCTTCTTTTATTTTATAGATTTCGAAACAGAGGCAGAATCAGAAAAATCCTCAGGATGAGTGTACATCGCGCATGGATGGTACACTATAATGTATGTATGGTTGTTAATCAATAAGTCAGAAAGAGGGCCAAGAAGAAAACATGTGAAGACGGAGTAGAAGAATTGGATATTTGAAAACTAGAAAACATAATGTTGTTTGTTATGTGTTGGACGTTGCATGACCGAATGAAAAATGAATGACTCTATGATTTCTGTTTTTGAATTTGAAGAGGCCTCATAGATGAAAAAAAAGGATTTCTTTGAGAACTGTAACCCAGTGATTACCTATTATTTATGTACTCTCACCAGAGTTTTTTTTTCTTCTCCTGACATTTTATTCAAAGCGAGCATTCATTATTCTCCTGAGAAGAGTCTGAAGGAGAAGGAGAGGGAAAAGTGTGTAATACGACAGAGGAAGAGACAGAAGTAGAGAGAGAGAGAGAGAGACAGATGAGGTAGGTAAAGGATTGGAGCTCAGCTGTTGATCTTTATTTAAATGATTTACGTAGCTTACATAGTATGTGGTGCAGTTTTTACCCTCAATCATATCCCTTTGGACTCGGACCAAGTCTTTGGACCAAGTTCTCATCATGAACTGTACTGTAATCAACATCCCCATCAACATCACGTCACAATCCTATCGTCATCGTCCACTGTACCCTGCACTGCTCTCTTCACCGCTCACCACCACCTCCTTATGCCTTGCTGTGCTACCATAATCCCAATCCGTGTGGGACAGTGGAGATTTCGCGATAAAATGAAAATGTGCACTATACATATCATTATGCCGTGTATATGAGGCTCCTTTGATGGGCTGAATTTGAATTGGATGGGCATGGAATCGTACATTATGAGGATAGAGTGTATGTAGGTACGGTTGGGGAATCTATCATATTTATGTTTTATAGGCACGGATATGTGCTCTAGTGAAAGAGTAACTGCGGCGTACAATGTGTAGCGTTATTGGGGAGATTTTAGGCATTTGCTACATGTGATGATTGCAATCAATGTAGGTAGATGGGTACGTGTAGGCAGGTAGTTAGAATAGTATGTGCATACGCTATATAGCCTATAGCAAGTCCCCGCATACCGTCCTCAAAGGGCCCTAAACGAAAGCCCAGCGATTCCAATAGATCACGATGAATATGGCGTTGGCTATATGGTAAATGGTTTTTCTTCTGGAAGGCTAATGAGAATGAGAGTGGTTGCATATCTCTTGGCTTGAGCTTTTGGCACATGGGCATGGACTAGCAATCATCGAGGGGGTTTATAAGGCGATTCGATCCGCCGAAACAGCAACAGTCATCCTCTCTCAGCTCTGGTAACAGCAACCACCACAGCAACAGCTTCCAATTCTAAATTTCCAACCAAAATCAAAAGTGGTTCTTTAAAAAATTCTGCTCTTATTTAACAGTCCCTTTATTTATTCTCGCTCAGATATGAAGGTTCTTTTGGTAAGTGCACTTTTTAGCACAGTGAAATAATTTCGTTTTCAACGACATCACAAATATTTCAATTTCAATTTCAATCCCTACATTGCCCCAAACCGCTGATACACTTTTGTGCATTCTGGTGATCATTGATTAGTTTTTTAATATTTAATACTTCGCACTTCCAATACTCAAATATACATACGCTGCGACACTCAAAAGTGCTTCAATTTCCTCAAAACCAGTCACAGCAGCCAGCGCCTTGTTTTAGTTGAAATTTTAAACTCAAAGAGTATCCCTTGAACTAGTTACACAATTCTTTTCGAAAAGCAAATTCCGCCTTTTTAATTCAGTGTGACATACCACAACCACATACCTACAAAGGAAGCATAGGAGAAATAGATTTTTATTGTGGCAGCAACCTATAGGAAATACCTCCTACTACTCAGCTGTTTATCCGTATTCTAAATGTGTTTACATTTCAATTTTTTTAAGTTTTACAAAGCAGAAGCGGGAAATTTCAGGGACAGGATACAGGATCTCAGGATTGATTTTGACATTCATCGTATGCGGAATGGGGAAGGGACAAAGTGATTGGACCAACAACAGGGCAAAAATAATTGATTGTGACATTTATTTTGTAGGTTTTGGCATCCTTTGGGATGCTTGCTGCAGCAGTTCCTCAATACCCTAACTCAGCTTACGGTGCTCCAGGTGGATTTTCAGGCGGAAGCGGCGGTGGATTCTCAGGTGGAAATCTTGGAGGCGGCGGTGGCGGCGGTGGCGGTGGCGGCGGCGGTGGCGGATACCCACAACAACAGAGCGGAGGATACGGTGCTCCTCAAGAGCAGAGAGTGCACAAGCACGTCTACGTCCACGTTGCTCCTCAAGAGGCTCCCGAGCCCAAGGCACCCCGAGCTCCTCGCATTCCCCAAGTCCCAGAGAAACACTACAAGATCCTCTTCATCCGTGCTCCTGAACCCGCCCCATACGAGCAACCCGACATCCCAGAACTTCCCCCAGCACCCGAGCAAAAAACTCTCGTCTACGTTCTCCTCAAGAAGCCCGATGCGACCCCAGCCATCACTATCCCAACTCCAGCACCCACCAAGCCCTCCAAACCGGAAGTCTACTTCATCCGCTACAAGTCTCCCGAGGGCGAAGTCAAGAACGGACAGTACGGAGCACCTCAAGCTGGTGGACAGCCCTTGGGCAGTCAGTATGGTGCACCCTCGGGACGCTATTGATGAAACATCTTTTCCATTTTTAGATAACAATTTTAAGAACACAATTTTGAGTCCTTCCTTCCTTCCTTCTCGTAGCATCTTCTTCTTCCTCTTCCTCGCATGCTTTCACTTTCCCAGCTCTCTTCGTCTTGACTCTTGACGTGGACCCGTCATGAATAACCTTCTACTTCGTCCCCTCCTCCTTCCGTCGTCAAGAAGTTGCTCTAGATCTTAACTAATGAGTCTGACCCTACTTTGCTATTATTCCTAAGCAACCAGCCCTGTATTACTCTACTTTCAATTTATGCTGCCGATTCCGGCTCTTCCAGTGACCTGACGCTCTTCGCTTCTTCCATGAAGTGTACCTTGAAATGTCTTCACTTTGCTACCTTTTACCTTCTATTTTTTATACTCTTGCACTTTGATCTTTACACATTTACCGTCCTGTACTTTTGTGTATTTATTCTTGTCACTCTTGTTCTTACAATTTTTTGTATCAAAAGAAGAAAAAGTCAATAACGGTATTTTATATAATAACAATCTATATTTTTGTACGAAAGAGCAGCATGCAGCTTGCTCCATTTATAGCAAATAGCAAATAAACTTTTATAATATTTCAAGAAAAACATTAGCTTCCAAGTGTCCATGTGAATAAGAAAAATGTCATCGACAATTATTATTGCTTTCATTATTTATATGGCTTGTCAATGCAGTGCAATGTACAATGCAACTCAGAGTCAGGGCAAGAACGTGTTTGTAAAAAGAAGTCAGGACCATCCATCTCATAAAGAGTACATATAGACACACGCTCACTCATACGCACACACGCATACGCATACGCATCAACATATATTTATTTTACAACGATAAGAGGGATCTTAATTGTTATGCAAATCAATCTTTGCATAATGTTATTATTTTTATTGCCTAGCTGCTACGCTGTACATTATTTCATTGAAAGAGTTCGTAGGAAGTGTATGATTTGTATGGTGCTATGAAAGGGACAAGTTGAAAAAAATATCCATAACTGTCCCACCGTTGGGATCACAATTCACTTCATGTATTTACCACACTAACACCAACACCAATGCCCCACCAAACATATTATCAGGGAGTACAATGGTGATCCATAATGTATAGTTTCGCATCTTGACGTGACTTTTGGCTTGCCATCCCAAACCACACACGAGACAAAACCAAATAGAAAAAATTTATCTCTCCTCAGAAGAGCAGAGAACAGGCTCTCAAAGTCTACGACGACGAGACCTACATACATACATACATAGTGTATCCATGCTGTCCTACCGAATTTACAAAGTATTTTGTGGCCCAAGGCAGTCCATGTGACAGTCATACTCTGTCATCTTTCATTCGTCAGACCTTTATCGTATTTGTCTCAATTATTACTCAATATATTCACTTAATGTTGTAATAATTGTAATATCTCTTACAACTACACACACGACCATTACTACACACATTATAAATTTCAAGTTCATTTCACTCGCCTTTTCAACTGTTGGAGCCACACTTTCTGTCTTACTACTAAACTACACATACTCGAACACCTGTAAAATACTAAAACAGACTGAAAGCTCACCTCACCCATGTTATTGCTCATACGCACGCCACAAATTACGACAATGACAAGCTCTATCAATCAAAGTTTCCAATTTACCTATCTCTAATTTATTCCAGTTGCCGAAAGGATTTCTGTGTAACTTTAACAGCTGTTTGGGCTACCCAATTGTCCCAATTTTAATTATTGCACTGTAATCTATATAATTGCATTGCTTTGCCTACCAGTATTTGAATTTTTGGATTGATTGAGAAATCAAATCTAATCATAGCTGCAATTACAGTAACTGAGTGCATATCGTACTACGACATGGAATTCCAATTTCGATAAAATTAATGCTGTTACTTCTGATTAATTTCATTATCGTTGGCCCACTGCATCTTCTTCTGTCTTCTTCACAATCGTTACCGGAAGTTTTTACGTAGATATGTAATTTATGAAGGAATTTATAAAAGAGAAACTACATGCTGGCTTCGGCTTGACTCCTCAAAGTATCAGTTTACGGATTTATTAGAAGGTGTACCTAAGCAATAAATATTCTGATTCAGCGAATTTCAAAAGCCACAATTACCATAAATTTTCGATTTACTTCTCGTCACTGCTAGCAATAGCAATAGCCGTAGTAATAGCAGAGCGGTGTGGTTCCGTTTATTTCATTCCCTCAGGGAACAATTCATTTCTCAACTTTCACAGTGGGATCATGGGTGACCCCTGAGCACGTTTTAAGAAACATGAGCTGAGCATGGCCATCATAATAATACTATGTAAAAGCCTGGACCCAAACAATAAATATGTAAATACCTAGGTGCTGCTGTGCAATTGAGATTGAACTAGCGTGGATTAACTAAGGTGGTAAAGCAGGGAAACTAACACATGTTCTACGGTGGAGAAATGTAAACAGTATTAACATACTGTTCACATACACGTCAGTCAGACCATCGCAGTTTCTTTCTTTATACAATTTTTTTGAATTTAATACAATTTCAGACAGAGATAAACCTTGTTTACCTAACTGTATCTTTAACCCCTTATATACATACAGACATTTTTCAATCTTAAAAGCAAAAAACAATAATAATAAATAATATGAGAACCTTTCTGAAATATAAAAATTAATAGCTCCATCAAGTAATGTACGGGGGTAACCATGTTTAACCGTATTTCAATGGCTAACGCTGTATTTGCAGCCTTTGTAGAAAGTGTTCAATACTGCCCTTATTTACACAATTAAAACATGCAAATTAGTACTGCATTATTTTGAATTGAACATCTAGATATTTCTGATCTTTTCACTGACCCTCAATTATCAGTTAAACTGCAGCAATTTACAGACCAGAATTTTTCCAAGCGAAGAGAATTTTACATAGGAAACGGTCTCTCAGTAGGCTGTAGTGAATAAACAAAAGTAAGGGCAAATGCACTCCGCAATATCATATAAGCTCTAAAATAAAGATTTGGTTCTCTTCTAACAATTAATCTCATCAATTGCTAAACACATCGGACTAGAAACGCGAACGTGTATTTGCGACACACTATCAGTAAAGTAACTAGAAGGAAAGCTTAATGGAGTGAGGAATAGTTTTGCCGGCAACATCAAAGACTATTGTTGAGAAAAGCTGGAATTTGAGATCAAGAATTAAATTGTCAAGCTTAAAACAGATCTTCTAATTAGATCCGCCATAAGCTTGACAGGATGGACGTTATACTAAGTAGTCTATGATGACAAGATTAAGTAGAAAAGGGTTTACCTACGTAAGACCAAACTGTCGACTTTTAAAATGTGGCTGAAGAACAAACAAATTGTCGCAACTGAATAGAGTTTTCAGATAAAAGTATTTCTTGACGGTAATTTTAAATTTCAAACTATGTAAATTCATCGTATGATACAAGATATTTAAGGAACCAACGAGTTCATTACAGATCTGAATTTTGGTTTTGGATATGGTTTCAAATGATATTTGAATAAAAAGGTTTAAATACCATGAAAAAAGTGAATTTTTATGCTTTAAGTTGGTTCAAAGTTAAACACCGACCTCCTCGTCGATGCAATTCCTATAAATGCATGGTTTGAATCACGTCTCCGCTGCGCAGGCTGCTCGGACAAAAATTTGAAATTGTGCAATACCTTCAAACCCTGTACTTCTATCTATTCTTAATACGGACTCTCATCGAGTGGGCTGGAAACTTCGCATTTAAACTAGAACAACTAAAAATAAACTAGTTTAAAGTTGCTACAATTCCATTTAGTTATAGTATCTTCGAAACAAAAAAAGGGGCTCCCCTTGTTCATTTGATACTTTTGCTATTGTAACTGACTAGTGAGAAGTAATCGTAATAAAAACTTGCCGGGTGAAAACGAAATCGTCTGATTTAAATGTGTAAGCATGGATATAAATATTGATGCTCATTAGTATAGCTTGTAAAACTGGTTACTTACTGAAACATAGAATGAACTTACTTGCATACTATTAAAGAACTCAGGAATTCCTCAGGCTCGAGCATAGTAATAGTACTATGGTATCTCAAGAATTAAATATGCAATTGACACACGCATTGAAATCATATTACTCGGAGTTGGAGATACATAACTCTACATTCATTCGGCTATAATGTACTTACTGCTTTATGTATTTGCTATGTTTTTCCAATTTTATTATTGACAATGGTAATAATTATTGTTCTTTGTAAGACTTTGACTTGGCACAATGGTGGACGTTCATGTAAATGTAATTGAATTAACAGGAATTTTTCATAATTTTGCCAATTTTACGACCTCTACCCAAATTCTTTCTGTCCGTTAAAACCAGTTACGTCTTGTACTTAGCTACCTGTTGCTCCTGTTGCATCCACAGTAGCCAATAAATATTTTGATTTGAAACAATGGATTTTATTGATGGTTGAGAATTAATATTGTCCCTTCTGCAATGACATGAGCTGGTAAATACTGTTACTGTCCGTACATACCAAATGTGCTGTTCAGGAAATTGTAAGAAATTTTATAGAATTAGAATCAGAGGGAACATAAATTATTTGCTGTACAATTATATATTATGAACGTACGTGAATTCATTACAGACCACAGCACAGTTGTAAGTTGGTAAAAATTATTTTGCTTGTAGATCATTTTTACGAGTACATGAGAGTCTTTCAAAGGACGTTTGACTCACAACTATGTATGCGCATCGAATCACGTTGGATGGAGAGTGACTGCCTAACCACGTAAAAGATTCACAGATAAATGCACGTCTTGCCATTTCATTGGGAAGATGTGGAATGAGTGACGGACAGACATGACCTATGCTGATCTACGAGTGTAATGAAATAATTGTAATAATTGTGCTACTTGTCATATTTCAAACGAATTCATAATACAGTGAAAATAGCCAAAGGAATGCAGTACTCAATGAAAAGAATACATTCAGATAATAGAAAACAATTTAAAAGTTTAGATATATTATATTATCATTGTTGTTATGTATTACACACATGTGGGAATGTGTAAAGTTGGCTGAACTACTGTATCTGTATGTAACGTAAGGCTAGTTACTGTTGATTTTAGTATTTTTACTGTGCAGTGCATTGCAGCGTACTGAAGCTTAGTCGCAGTAGCAGTGGCGGCCGTATGGCAGTGAAAGCCTTTACATTCCACAGAAGAACTGGTAGTAGCTGCCATAGTTCGTCACATATCCACTTAACGTCGAGATGCACAAGTGAGCACCATTAAGTATTCCCCATTACGGTTGCTGCAGCTAAAAAAAATCAGACTAATTAAAAAATTCCACAGTTTATAGAGCTTGAATTCAGTATAATCACATGAAATAGGCAATCGAAACATAAAGTTGTCACTTATATGGCCAGTTATGTTATTCAACTAAGAGAAATAGTTGTTTTTTTTAATGTCATGCCTTCTCAAGATCTCATCTTGTCATACTAGTCTTTCGTTTACGTAAAATCAAGAAAAACACAAGTACAATATATGTGTGTGTCTCTGAAGATCAGATACATTTATATATACATAGATAGATCTAATAACAAGAGTTAACACACTGTCAGTACAATTCATATTACCACAGTGAGCCGACTGGGGATTTGCATGCATTCATATCCATGGGGACGTACATAGTGTCAACATCCACAACAACTGACGAACAGATCCATGGAGCGATTAACAAGCTAAACGAAGCTGTGAGTACATTATTATTATTATGACGCAATGATGATCCAATGTTACGCAGCTACAGATGGTAAGTAAAAGTCAAAAGTAGCCCAGAGAGCTCTACTACCTATAGTATATATATACCTATATATATATATATATACGGCACAGAAAGAAAGACGGACCAAAAAAATCAAAGTCAAACAAAATGCACCATAAAATGCAGAAAATGCCAATGATAACATTGAACTTAAACTGCAGATTTGATCTGATCAAACGTCCAATAAGTACTCAACACTCGATCGACTCCAAACTGGTGTAGTAAAGATTAAACTGGTTGGGATTATATGTAGTTGGCAGACCCTGAATGACCATACAGTCCTCATCAATGTTCACATCAACATCGTCTTTGTCGTCATCACAGCACCAGTTAAGTAGAATAGTTTTTGGAGGATGACCAGGTAATCAAGTCTTTTTATCTTCTATTTACTTATTTTTTTATAAATTTGTAAATCATTTGATGAGCGATACACATTCTTAGTCAGGGATTCTACTATTTTTTATGGACGTGCCGTACAGTGGCTCTACCAGCGTACATACAGACATGTTCGTATCATCCTTTATAGCTAAAGTGACTACCCTTTTACCTGACTTCTTTCTATGTGTTGGTAGAGTCCTACATTATGACTGCTATGGAATTAATTTTGATTTAAATGTTGTGATATTGTAATGGGACTTTATATGAAATGAGGAAACCTTCGGACGTGCCATGCTGCTGCTGCTGCTGCGGTGTGCTAAAATTATTATTGGCATAGGGAATGGCAATGTATAGATAATCCTAATGATTATGTTAGTGATGGAATTACAGTACATATGTATGTACATCAACAAACGAATGGGTACGGATTACACAGCTCTAGTAAGGAATAGTAAAAACCTGCAAAGACGCATAAAAGTGTACATGTGAAAGGTGTAAGAAAAAAATTGTTTTATTACAAAAGTTGTTGTATTTACTAGTTTTGTTATAGTGCCACATAAAAAATCAAAGCGCAGTACTGTGCAGACCTACCCATTTCAAAGAATTAAGTTAAATATTTCTTTTACAGCGATGTAAAGAAGCGTACAATCAGTACAAATCATCCTTATTATTAATTTATTGATTTGGATTTCATTACAATTTATATGATTATCAATTAAGTATACATTTTATATACACGATAATGTACGATATGAAATCTCTGGAAGAAATTATTACATCGCCAAGATAATAACATATATTTAGTCATATTATTTAGCTCAAAATTACATTTCAACATGCTGCCATTTTGATTTCCATTTCACTGCTTTCACAAAGAACGTACACAGTCACTGAGGTTGAGCCGTTCAAAAAGAAATTCTGTGCAGTATACTTTTCCATATTAAAATTAAAATTTGCAGTAGGGTAAAGTCAGGTAATTGTGACCAATTTTAACACAGTTAAAGTTTAAATGACTTCACATCCTGGATCAACCGTTATTTCAGACATATGATAACATTATTGAAAAACTACCACAATTTACTGC
>JAQFZC010001647.1:0-28119 GCA_034695205.1 Dicyrtoma fusca | reverse complement strand
TGTATGTTTAAAGATCCTGGTAAAATTTTAATGGAAAGGAAGTTGGTTGGATTATTTAACCGATTTATTACTCTTCGAAAAGCATTTAACTTGTATAGCAAAGTATTTGGTACTCTATTCACCTACGTTATTTCCTGCATTTCAATCGCTGCCGTTAATCAATTGTATAGACTCACTACTCTAGTTATCACGCAGGATCATCGAGCTGGAAGAACCGGCTGGATGGCGTCAACTACTTTAATCCTCCTCTCGTTTTCTCTGCATCTCATTACACTTTCTTGTTTTGGAGAAATTCTGCTGAATAAGGTACCTTACCTAATCTCTCTTTAATTTAGTAATTTTTTAAAAAATAGTTGGGTTAAAACTTAAGACGTTTGTTTATCTCATTGATGGGTTTTCTTTATTTATTCAGGTGTCAGCAGGAAAATCTGGCGTTGATTCCGTAATGGTGCACCTCAAGATGAAAATTCTTCAGAGTTCTAAAGAGTTTCCTGAATCTTGCATCCATCATCAACTTTTATTAGAAACTTACTATAAGGTTTTTTACAGTTATAGCTTAGAATTATATTTGCTACGTATTTTGTGAAGTTTAATTTGTAGTTTGCATCCAGGACACATTATTATCGTAGCATCTGTAAATTTTAGATTGGTTGAGAGTGGTGTATAGATGTCAAGTTTTGCACCCTAAAGTTTTTTCACACCTAATTTGTTTTGTTACTGTGCAATTGCTTTAAAATTGTGTTCTTTTTAGGTGAATCGTGCAAACAAGCTCATTTTCGATTGGGATTATAAGCTATCTGCAAACAAATTTGTCCACATAAATATTCAGCTTTTACCTGCTGTAAGTAACGTTCAGCAATTTTCAATTTATAGTAGATTTTCAAAAATGAAAAAGTTATTTAACAAAAAATATTCATTAACACAAAATACAAAAATGGTTCAATTTATGATTTTCTAGATAATAGCCAGCGCAATGTCCTACCTCATCTTCATGTTTCAATTGCAAGCTAGTGGTGCTTAGTCAAGTAACCGAATATATATAAAATATAATTATATAGAATGATTGACTCGTCTGGTCGAGTGAGGCTCAGTTTATCGTATAATGAATAATGTAGAATCAAATAAAATGAATAGAGAAAAACTACAAGCACTTTACTGTAATAAGTAATTTTGCATGATTGCTACTAATACTGTACACGTACCTCCCTTTCACTATTTTCAAATAGGTCTAGAAGCAGAAAATAAATTACATAACACAAAATTGTAAGTGATGGCTGTCCGTCGTGCCAAATTATGTAATAAAGTGAGTAAACAAAAAGCTTCCACAAAGGCACAATATACTTCTTTCCAATTCGAAACGACGAATTCCATCAATTTACATGTTGGAACAAAAATTACTGCACGGCATTAGTGGATTGCAAAAATTATTATGAAGTTGAATTACATTGAATTTGTCTTGCCAGCCTTACAATAGCAGCTAGCCAGCCTTCAAAGGGAAAGCTTTCTTCGCTCGAGAAAGCACAGTATTTTAATATTTTTAAGTGAATATGAACTGTGTGGACCCACGAATGTAAACGACTAAAAATGCGTAACAGTAGCTTTTAACAAATTACTGTATTTCCCAATTTCATTGCATAGTCAAAATCAACCATTTTGTCACAAGTTTAAAAAACGGGGGCTGCTCCTATCCAGAGGTGGAAACCCAAACTAAATAAGTAAGTAGGGTAAGCATTAGTATTATAATATTTAATCTTATTGCCATTGTGATGCTTTCAATATACAGTGAATATCCTTAACTGAAAAGTATTCTAAACTTTCTTCTGTTTCTGGCAGCCTCAAATTAAACTCGGGTTGCAAAAAGAGCACAGAGAATTAGCAAATATCTGCACAGAATCTAAAAGCTACTACCAAGTTCAACTTTAAGAAATATTCAAAGACATTATTATGGAACTTCAGCTAAAGGCAACGCTCATTCTGGCCCGACTCAGCGGTTGCTTCCCCGTTGATGATCTCCAAAGTTTGCAGTACTCCTTAAAGCGTCCAGTCTTCTTCTTCAGCCTCCTGGTCCTAGCCGTCTACACAGTCTTTGATTGCTGGTCATTTTACTCGCAGAGAAATGGCATCGCTCAATTGCAGCCATCCAAGATAATTGTTCTGTACTTGGTGAGTGTGAACAACACCATCAGCTGTGTCATCACGAGAGTTTGGGTCCTCTGCCGTTGCTCCCGGGTAGCTGACCTAATTTTGAACCTCATTAACTTAATGACCGACACGACGTACAAGAAGGGCTCCTACATCCTCAGATATTATATTCTGGGCTATATTATCCTCAGCATTGATTTAATTCCGGTGGGGTGCTACATCTTCAACTATTTATTTAACGCTGCTTCCGGCATCCCCCTCACGGCCGTGTCACAGAGCTACCTTCCCACGGGAATGCAAATCCCGCCTTGGCTCGAGGTCCTCATTAATATTTCACGGCAGCTCATCCAAATACAAACCAGATACTTTGCCCTCGTCATCATAGTTTTCATGGGGGTCAATCTCCTTCATAGCTACGAGAATTTTTGCTTTGACTTGCAAAATGTTTACTGTCCAGAAGCGGTGGCCAATGTCCACATTATTGATGATGATGATGACGACGAGATAGAAGCCGAGGGAGAGGTTCCTACGGATGACGAAGGGAAGGAAGTGGACAGGAAAGTAGGTGGGAAGGAAGTGTCCGATTTTGCACACAAATTCCCAGCCGTCTTCGGGAATTACTGGGGAAATACTATGTACGTCAATAATCGAATCAGCAGCCGTGATGGGGATGAACTTGACAGCAAAACTAAAGAGAAAATATCAACTATCATCTCACCACGTAAAGATCTGTGGGCATCCAATACGATGAAGTCCAGTCTTAATTTGAAGGAATTATCGGACAAATTCCTAGAAATTCAAAAATACTTTGACGATTACAATAAAGTGGCCGGACCGGCTTTCTTCATTCTCATTTTCTTCGCTACCATTGGACTTATTCATAAATTGTATGCTGTGGCTTCATCCGAATTCTCTGTCAATGATAAACTAGACGATACTATCCGGTATGCTTGTAAAAGCTCTGTGGCTTTCCTTCTCATTGCTGGACTGTCTCACTTAGGAGAAGTTATTGCTACTCGAGTAAGCAATTATATATCTCATTATTACTTTCTACCTCATTGAAATACTCATTGCCATTACAAAACTATAAATTAATAAACTTGAGAGTACTGTTTACTGTGAATTTCAGATGCGAAAATGGAAAGAGCAACTCAAATGCGTGATGCTAACTGAACTTCTCTGTGAGAAGGACCACGACGCCGTAAGCTTGCCACCCAAAACAACCAACTCACTTTTATCTATCTATTTGTTTACTATGCTTTTTAAAATACAAAAATTCATGTACATATAACAGTCTATTAGTTTTACAATCAATTTATAGTTTTTATCATTATTTATTATTTCATAGACAAATACGTTGACCGAGTCTGTGGTGAAATGGGATTGGCAGTTAACTGCAATGAATCTTTTCAACATCAATCATGCTCTTCTCCCTGCTGTAGGCCATACAAATAATTTACAACAAGATTTAATGATCCAAGAGATTTTATAGTTAATTTTACTTCACACTTTCTTTGTCTTTCAGATTGCTGGCACCATGGTAACTTACCTAATCGTCATTATCCAGCTGAAAGTATCGGAAGGTCCTAGCCCCAAGAATGGAACAGCATACGTCGAAATTCCGTTGGAGTAATTTTAAACATTCTAACTACCAAGTCAAGAAGAAGCTTTCAATCGCTAACTTCATTTAATCGTACAGCTCCTTCTAGAAATATTTTATCAATTTATCTCTAATACATGTATTTTTTATCTTCTAAGCCGATGTGAAGGCAGTCTATCCAGTAAAATGCATTCAAAAATATTCTATTACTATATTATAGGTACTTTTACTGTTAGCCTTGTATTACCTAATACTTTAGCTGCAACTGCAAATATAATGTAACAAGTTTCAGTTTTCAGTCGTGGCTACAGTTCAGTCATTTTAAAAAACGTTGAACTGTGTGTGCGTAACTGGCTTACCTCCACTGCATTGTATCCCCTTAAACGTTACTAATAAATCATCATCAATTAATCTAAAACAAACAAAGACCGCAAATAAATATTAGTCAGTCCGCTTCATAACTGTCTATCACAAAATCGACCGGTTTTCGGAGTGAGTGAGTGGGAGAGTGATGCCTGGCGTGTGTGCCTCGGCCAAGAGATAGAATGGAAATGAAAGCTTCTCTCTACTCTGCTCTGGCTTTGGGATGGGATGATGGGTCTGGATGTCTGGAAGTCGGGGAAGCAATAAATAACACGAAGCACCCCCTATGCCGTGGAAGTGCATGGACAAGATTGACGGGTCTGGATAAAATACGATTGACATTTTGAAGCGCCCTCAGCGACCCACTGGATAACTGACGGGAGGTGCCTGGGAGGAATAAATACGAACACAAAAAAAAATATCCCAGGAACCCTCAAAATACAAAACTTTAACATTACATTCCACCAACAACCAACTGCTTAAGAACTAAACTACTGATCTAGCAGTACTCTTTACTCTTCAACAACTCTAACAAAAAAATATATCAGTAGCTTACCTACAGGCAGGTTTACCTTCAATACAATATACGATACAAAAAACAGGATCTCTACTCTCTACCTAGTCAAGCCAATCTATCAGACTTTTGGTACCGACTCTAGGTACTCTGTTACTTTTGTTGACTGTACTTGAGTGATCACACTGTTTACTTGTTTCTTCATCACTCACCTCATTCTGTCTTCACTCCTCCAACCGTCAGTTACTTAGGGACCCACTAGTTAATAGACTAGTACACGAGGTTTCGAGTTTTTGGACGTAACTTGACATTTTAAGAGATACCTACGAACATTGAACATAAATAATTACAACATACATATGACATAATAAGTCATTACTCATCTACTCTACACTTCATTTCGCTAAAGGTTAATTCAACAACACCGTTACCGTGACTGACGAAGTAAATAGGTGGTAGGCAGCCCACCTTCAATTGATTTATTGACGAACGATGAACTTCGGAACTTCGGATTTCGGAAGCGGGAGAACCTGCAAAAAATAAGACGAGTTTGCAGTTTTATTTTTAATTTGTCGTTTGTGTGTTGAATTTAATTGACATAATTACTCAAAGTGTTTCAGTAATAAATACCTACCTTCATAATTATTATTTTTTGACCTGTCACCTGTGTCGAAGTGGCAGCTTTATGACGTCTTCTTTGTGCTAAAATACTGTCGGTCGTCAGTGAAGAGTAGGTTGTAGGTGGAAGTGAGAGAGCGAAGAAATCAGTCGTTTCCTAATCGCGAGTATTGATTTACGCTCCTGCGGTTCACCGCAATCATCCTTCTTCTTCCACACATCACCCATCATCTTCGAGTGGCAGGCTGTCTGTCATCTGACTGTCAATCAATGTCAACGGTGACAGTGACAGGTGACCAAAAGGGAGCTCAAGAATTACAATATTACACTGTGATTACGTGATTAGCAATTAACACCATCAACCATAAACCATAACTGTCAACGGTTGACCGTCGATGGTCGAGTGAAGAGTGCCTCTCATCGGTCAATTCTGATTAGCTGTCAACTGTCAACTATCAACTATCAACGGTAAGTGCTAGAATTTCAATTATTTTTACAAAAATGGGTCTGTAAATCCTTTTCTTATAATTATACCTACCACCTAGCTAGTTGCTAGTTTGTAGTTGTTCAAGAACTTAGGTCTAAAGTGACCTTATTTAATTTTGTAAAATTACAACCGTTCTTTGTAATATTATTCTACGTCATACGTCGTTTTTATAGTGTTTTCTTAAGTCATAAGTCATAAGTAGAGCCTTAACCTTTTCGAAACGGTAATATATTTAGCTTTAAATGTTTTTGAAAATCGTGATTTCTAGTTTTTTGACCTTTAAAAGTGTTATTTACTAATTTTGACCGTTTTGAAAAGTGTTAATTTACTTGTTTTGACTGTTTTGAAAGTGTTAATTTACTAGTTTTGATGGTTTTTGAAAAAGTGTTATTTACTTGTTTTGACTGTTTTGAAAAAGTGTTAATTTACTAGTTTTGATGGTTTTTGAAAAAGTGTTATTTACTTGTTTTGACTGTTTTGAAAAGGTGTCATTTACTAGTTTCGACCGTTTTGAAAGAATACATTTGTGGAATTAAACACTTTCGTAATTCGTAATGCATTCTTTCCATGGTTCCCCAGTTCCGAATAGGTTAAGAGCCTTAAAATTCTAAATGAATTGTGTTAAAAATTATTGTTGTAGTTTTTTCTGTCACTGTTAGTCCATTAGTGATCATTCATTAGTGGGGTCCTTTTTATTTAAAAAATAATGCTGTTGTGCTCCAAAATTGTCGGGTAATTCATCGACTATAGAGCAGTTCACACATTTTAATGAATGTGATTTATACAGTCGATGCTCGAATGCAAACGAGTGTTTAACTATTTAATTATAGTAGTGTGGGAAAAATTGCGTGCGTAGATATGACTATATGACACTTACTTCCTTACGAGGAACATCAGAAGCATAAAATCAAAACAGAATGATGGGTCATTAAATAACTCGTGTTTAGAAATATCAGTCATCAGTGATTGTGTTTCAAAAAAGCCATGTTCAATGTTAGTGGTCACAAAAAGCGGGATTTTTTTCTTCTTCTTCTTCTAGTCTGTGAGTCTCACAAAATAATAAATAATTATTTGACCGGTTTCGGTCTCGGTGGTGCGAATCATATGGTCGGAGTATCACTGATACTATCGCATAATTATATGCTATGGTATCACAAATGTAGAAAGGATGCAATTAAAATTAAACGGGAAAGGGGAACTAGTCCCTATCTGAAGTCTACAATGCTCATCTTTCCTAATATTATTGTTATGATTATTATTATGGTTTCATCCAAATAGAAAGAGATTTAAATCCTCGGTACTTAATTACAAATTACAGGGGAGACTTCCATGAACAATAATTTATCTGGAAATTGCACAGTACAGGCTATGATTATGTGTGGGACGTGCAAAGATTGAAAGTGAAATTTAAAACTTTAAGGAGCAGTTGAGAACTCAGCTGATTATGTAAACGACTGTATTTTATTGAATTTAAAGTTTTTTTTTTATTTCTTTACTCCCCACAGGCAATGTAAGCAGTAGCAGTATGCAGTAGTGTTTCATTTCCATTGTGAATTGGATTAAAAAAAGCTAGTGGGACTGACTAGTGAATGATGCAGAAGGTGTAGGGCCCTATCTCTTAAACACATCTTAATTAGTACCTAGCACGTATGACTTGCTAAAGTTGCTATCAAGTCTCATTGTTCCAAAAGAAATGTGTTTAATCTGATGGGATTTATTGCAGTCATTATGCCACATATTAAGTATACCTGCATTATGTGGGCTCTGTGTATGTAATTCTTAATCGTAATCGTAAGTAGGTACTACTTGCCTAGCTGGATGTAGACTGACTTTGAACTGGAAATTGTGTGCTATTCATTATGTAAATGTATAAATCCACTTTCCCAGCTTCAAATTACAATTCAAATTATAGCAATATAGCAGTATCAGTGGAAATCCAGTAGCAATGTCTCCCTTATCTATACTGCTTTGTTTTGTACTTTTTTGCCCATGGTACAGGGCCCAGCCAATATCAGTCTGGAATAACAATACTGCTAATAATAATGGCATTGTTAGACTGGGAGCAGCTGTAAATATTTACAGAAAATATTTAAACAGTGCAATGTAATGGATGTAATATCAAATACGCAAAAGTAGCATTGTGAGGGAGAAGCTTAAGTAGTACAGATATATTGTTTGTGTGTACATCGTCCATGCGAGGATGGTGTTCCATGCAGTGGCGTTTCCAATTCCCATTCTAACTGTAGGCAGATTAGGCAGCAGTTGTTAAGATTACAATTTAGACAAAATAAATTGTCAACATTGTAGAACGTTATGATTTTTAAAACGAAACATTATTATGTCCTTTTTTTGTAAATTAGTCTTTTCAAATTTCAATTTGTTTTTATAAAATACATACATGTTTAACCTGTTCGAAATGGTACTATAATTATATAGTTGTTCATCTTCTTGAAATGTGATGATTTCTTGTTTTGACATTTTTGAAAGTGTTACTTTCTTGTTTTACGTCTTTTTGAAAATGTCAGTTTGTCGTTTGACGTCTTTTTGAAAATGTCAGTTTGTCGTTTGACGTCTTTTTGAAAATGTCAGTTTCTTGTTTTACTTCTTTTTGAAAATGTCAGTTTGTTGTTTTACATCTTTTTGAATATATTAGTTTGTTGTTTAACATCTTTTTAAGAATTTCAGTTTCTTGTTTTACATCTTTTGAAAATGATATTTCTTGTTTTACATCTTTCTAAAAAGGTTAATTTCTAATTTTGACCTTTTTGAAAGTCTTAGTTACTGGTATTGAATGCTTTTAAAATATTATTTCTAGTTTTGCCGTTTTGAAAAGGTTAATTTCTAGAAAAACACTTTTGTAAAGCATTCTTTCCTTATTTTCCAGTTGCGAATAGGTTAAAAACGACAGCTGTTTAAAACGTTTCGCCGAAATGTTCAGTATCTTTGAAATAACCTTAATGTTTAAAAACGCTTAGTTTTGAAAATATTTAGTCAAAATTAAGAAATGTCAGTGTCTAACAATAATGTTCACCTTTCAAAACTAATGCACGTTTATTGTAAAATAGCCTTTTTCAGCAGTGCCTACACTTAAAACATACCCAGATCCGCCACTGCAGTGCTATTAGTACATACGTTAGCCAGCGTGGTCGGCTCTGTACCTCCAATTCAAGTGCGAAAAGGTGTGTATAATAGCCCAAGCTTCTCCTTCCGTTGTCCATCATGCCCGATGAATGGTAACCTTTCCTTAGATTTATGTGTTGGTTTGACACAATGGGGAATACTGATAGGGATGGAGGTGCCTTGAAATGAAAAATCTGAAAGGTTCCGAATAATTCGAGGTCCTGCTTTTTGAGTTAATGTGAGGCTATGCTATGTCTTGTCGTTTTGGTCGTGGAGGGTGCATCGGTGAGGCTAATAAAAATAGTTACTATATATTCACCCTACCTAATTCCCAAATGTTCCTTCCCCTCATTCAGATTTCCCTGAAATTCGGTCATAAAGATTTATTTTGTTGTTATGAAGGAACCACGGACGGACACGAGGACCAGACCAGAATTTATATAATAATCCGAAGGGAGTGAAGAATCGTAGAATGCAGGACAGATAAATGACTGTTTGAGGGGATATAAATGTACTTACATATTTTTATGGCACAGGGGCATGCATACATAATATATAAGTTTAAATATGTATGTACCTTCAGATTGTATATTTATAAGGCGATGTGGGACTTTTCAATTATTACCCCATAGAAAAATTTTGTTTTTTTGAACTGTATGTAAATCCCTTACTCAATCACAATGTTTTGATCTTTTCTGAAATATCAAAATCCTGTTTTCCATTTTTTTAAAACGCTAATTTATTGTTTTATTTATTTTCCTGTTTTACAAAGTGTTATAATCATTATTTGCGCTTTTGAAAAAGGCTAATTTATTGTTTTTCTGTTTTATAAAATGTCATAATCATTATTCACACTTTTTGAAAAAGGCTAATTTCTTATTTTCCTGTTTTATAAAATGTCATAATCAGTATTTACACTTTTGAAAAAGGTTCATTTATTGTTTTTACTCCCTTTCAAAACGTGGAAATCATTATTTGTACTTTTTAAAAACCCTCAGTTGTTATTTTGTATCTTTTCAAAACTTTGAAATCATAATTTTATTACTTTTTAAAAAGCCTAATTTATTTTGTTTTGCTCCTTTTCAAAAGGCTAAATCGTGATTTTGATTTTCTTTCTTTCAAAACAATTTACAAAGCAAGAATAATTTTATGACGTCATATTTACAAGGCTCCTATGTATTGCTGGCATGCATTAAGGTATCTGTTGAGCCTCGAGATGAGAAATGAGTTGGTCCGTCCGTTCGTCTGTCCATATGTTGTGTTTTTGTGTGGCACTCAACACCGCTTACTCATTCCATTGTACTCTTCCCATAGAATGGACGTGAATACAAAAGAAAGGGAATATCCAATGAGTGACACATTTCACAGCTGCCCTGCCAAAGGAAGACTGACTAGTGAGGCGATAGATCTGCCTCTCCCGGTTCATCTTCTCAGGAGAAGCAGTGTAGCACCAAAATATTGGAGGCATTACATGCATTGGTCTTTACGGTAGTTACTTACCTAATAGATGCCTGGATATGTATGTAGGTAGGTAGGTAGGTACTGTTGTTTTGTACTCTGCCTGGGACTGGCAGTGAGTGTATTTCAGTATTTTACTATCTGTTGAGTTGTACCCATAAACTTTGACTGATTCATGGAGTGAGATAAGCAAAAATTCGACACTCAACGGATCATGTGTGCTTGCAGTAGAGTTGTCGAAGGTCTTTTGTGCATAGTCGTAGGTGCATACAAATATCGCCGCGTAAGATGCAAAATGACGCGTATCCTTTACTACTTGAAAGCAAAATGGCGCCTATCCATAATTTTAAGATCTAAAGTGACGGGTATTCATAACATCTCAAATAGAGCACCATACTTTTTCTTGTTTTAAATGATTGAATGAGCTCTGTAAAATGTGATAAAACTGAACTTTTTCAAAACGTGTTTAATTCTGTATTTGGGCCTTTTGGAAACATGAAAGGCACCGTGTGCACTTTTTGAAAACATGAAAAAGCTCCATTTGTACTTTTTGAAAACATGGAACAGCTCCATTGCACGTTTTGAAAACACGGGAAAGCTCCATTTGTACTTTTTGAAAACATGAAAAAGCTCCATTTGTACTTTTTGAAAACATGAAAACGCTCCATTTGTACTTTTTGAAAACACGGAGCAGCTCCATTGCACGTGTTCAAAACACGGGAAAGCTCCATTTGACTTTTTAAAAACACGGAACAGCTCCATTGCACTTTTTAAAAACATGAAAACGTTTTATTTGTACTTTTTGAAAACACGGAACAGCTCCATTGCGCTTTTTTAAAACATGAATAATTTTGACTAACACTTTTAAAAAAGTGTACAAACTGGATTTACACTTTTTAAAACTACTATAGAAAACCTTGACTGCACTTTTCAAAATGTGTAAAAACTCGATTTTCAAAGTTTGAAAACATGTAAAAGCTATATATTTACGCTTTTTCAAAGCATATAAAAACTCTTTGCTTTCTTCGAAAAGCATTTCAGAAGCGCTTTGATACCCGTGTACATTCCTACGTAGGTATGTGTGAGCAAACACAAAAATAGGAAAATCTTGGGCCTTTTTCAGGTTTTGTAGATACGCGTCATCATTTTGCATCTTAACCAGAGATACATTCCATATCAAAATCAATCCTTTCACAGCCTCATCCTCAGTTTATAACATCAAGTTATTTTTATTTCCTCGAACAACGGAGATACCTATAAAACGTAAAACCTCAACTTGTGTTACGATTAGTAGTGACCAAGAGACCCAGTGTCCAAATTCCAAATGAACAAGGCTCTGAGCTCTTAATGTTACCTACATAACTGGAACTTAAAATTACATTTTACGATATAAGACGGAGAAGCTTCTTACAGACGACTAGGTGCATGATAGAGATAGAGAGAGAGAGAGAGAGCCGGACCATTCCGGCCAATAAAAGGTTAAAAATATTTTCCTCCAAAGCAGAAGGTACACAGATATGAAACAATGACTAAGTCTGTTAGAAGTGTTCGAAGGTATTTGGGGAATGAAATCAGGAGCTGTATTTATATTATGAAGGACCAGGTACTGATAGACTATATAGCAATGTGTCTTTATTGAATCCTTTTGATGTAGGTAGGTATTTTATTTTTTAAAGCATAGGCATCTTGGGATTCGAAATTCGAAGGAACCATGTGGTATGCGGTTTCCCTACTGGTATAAAAAATGGACATAATGGCTTATTGGTCTTTGTTGGTGTTAGTGTGTTGATGGTTGGAGGTTCTGTGAGGATACTTAAAAGTACTCAAGTTTTTAATACTCACAACTCAAGGGCCTGTCTATCTACATTAGGTACTTCCTTTACTACAGTACATACATAGTTGGCTGCTCAGTTGAGATGATGGCTGAAACGAAATGGGACAGGAGATGTGAGTGTTGAACAGATTTTACCTTACCCTTAGCCCAGCTAGTACAAAGATGCCATCGCATCATGTTTTAAAAAAAAATCGTTGCCTGCCTGCCTGGCTTAGCCCTGTTTTTGTCGTGCCGCCTTTGGGTCTTTGGGTCTAAAAGTTATTACCAACTCAAGCCGAGTCTCTAACAATTAGTCTTATGGAAATGCTTAAAAGTTTAGTGTATTACCTGGTAGGCTACTAGGCTATGAGGTGGCTATACCTATATGTATTTTTATACTGAATAAAAAATATTTTTGGGCAGGTATCTACCTACCTACCTACCTCATTGATGCGGTATATCTGTGAATTTGATATATTTACAGTTTTTTAAGGGCAGTGCAGTGTTGAAAGGTAGGGGCCACACTAATGTATGTACCAGCAGCGTGAACCTCCTGCCAGTCTGCCAGTCAGTCTTCATCAGTTTAATTAGTAGAAGCGTCCTCAGTCCACTCCAGTCATCCTCTCATCATCTTATCACCACCAGTCCTGTTTTTTATCCAACAAATCCATGAGAATTCAATGATCGACTATGGCAAGCGATAATGACAGGCGAGGAGGTAGGCACACTGCATTCTCCCCTAACCGCTCTTATGAGTACATCCCTAATTATCTAATGTAGGTGCATAGCCATCTCTTTGAGCTTCTAGGGGTCTTGCATTTATTACGAGGTTACTCAGTGAGTCATTTTTAATAGGGTCGAACAGTGATGTTAGGTACCTACCTAGATGAACTGTGGTGATTACATTTTGAAAAGATGTAAAAATGTTATTACATTTTGTCGAAAAGTCAAAACAAAGTATAGTTACAACATTTCTAAAAGTTAAAGCGTGATATTGCACTTTTTCAAAAAATGCAAAATGTGATATTTACTTTTCTAAAAGGTGTACAACATGATGTAACACTTTTTCAAAAAAGGCGAGAATGTGCGAAAATAACATTTTAAAAAGATGTAAAATATAATATTCAAATTTTTTACAAAAGAGGGAACTGGAAATAAACACCTTAAATGGTGTAAAACCTGATATTACTCCTTTTGGAAAAAGACAAAACGTTTAGTTATAACATTTAAAAAAGCTTTAATGTAGAATATTGCACTTTTCCAAAAGCGAAAAATGTGATATTAACTTTTCTAAAAGGTGTAAAGCATTGTATTACACATTTTCAAAAGAGGCCAAACAAGAAAATATCATTCTGAAAAGTTTGAAAGAAGGATATTACACATTTTCAAAGAAAAGAAAGATGTAAAATGAGAAATTAGCATTTCGAACAGTTGTAAAGCATGATATTACACATTTTCAAAAAGGCCAAAATATGAAATTAACGTTTCTGAAAGGTGTAAAACAGGACATAAAACGTTTTCAAAAATTTATTTCTACCCCGTCATATTTGCGTATAGCGCATACAGCCACATATGTACATACATATAGTAACACATACAATAGTAAGAGATACGACTGGTCAGAGTGTAAAGTCAACTCCTGATTCAAAGCCAAGATTGCTAAGTTCACAGGATCGGTCTAGTTTGCTTGTTCTTTTCATTTTTTCTGACTTTTTTTTATCTGCTCATGGAAATGAAATACGTGTCTATCTATGCTGACAGAGCCTTCATACCAACTTCCTTTTTTCCTGTTTCCAGTTAAAGAACATGAAAGCATTCCGCACTACTGGCGTGTGTGTGTCGATTGTCGATGTATGATGTCACGGGTGTGATTGTAGTTCTGGTTCTCTTTCTGGTTCGTCTATGCTTTCGAGTCTTTAAACGTTTTAAACTTGAATTAATTTGGTTAAGCGTATCTGCAAGGATGGTTATATCTGATATATGTACATACCTATAGCTGCATACCTAATAGTAAGCATATACCGGTGCTGTGAGGCTGTTTAATGGGAAAGTTGTAAAACTGTTTTAATGTAATTCGCGCGAATGTAAATGGATGGCGGACTACTGGAAAGAGCAAAAATGTGTCTTTCTTTTAAGCTTATCAAATGAAAATTAAATTGTCTAATGTGTTAAATGTTCTCATATGTTCCTGTCCCATCCTCTTCTTATCTCCCGCACTACTGTGCACTTCGAAATTATATCGTGGCAGGGAATTTATCGTCGGTGAAGAAGCATTGTGGTGCAAGTCCAGTGTCAACTTAATGGCAGTTTGATGTGAGTCCCAACAAGCAACTGTTTGACTGTGTATATCAAAAGTGTAAATATCACTTTTACACACTTGTGAAAAGTGCAAACAACGGTTTTACTTTTTTTTTGTAAAAAAGTGTAAATGGTGTTTTTGTGTTTGTGAAAAGCGGAAATAACAGTTTCGCATTTTTGAAAAAAAGTGTAAATAACAGTATTACTGTTTTTCAAAAGACCTACATTTCAGTTAGCATTTTTTAAAAGGGGTAAATTGTAGTTTCACTGATTCTGAAAAATGGAAATAACTGTTTTAGCGTTTTTTGAAAAGGTCTAAATTTCAGTTTTAGCATTTTGTGAAAGAAGTAAATAGTAGTTTTACAGTTTCCGAAAAGTGGAAGTAATAATTTTAGCATTTTTTAAGAAGTGCAAATAACAGATTAACCATTTTTTAAAAAGTGTAAATAACGGATTAACCATTTTTTAAAAAGTGCAAATAACAGATTAACCATTTTTTAAAAAGTGCAAATCAGTTGTTCCATTTTATGAAAAGTATAAAGCACAGTTTTGTACACACATTTCTAGGTAAAAAATGGTTGTTCTTTGGGACTTACGCCAAAGTGACATTATTGGGATACTGGACTATCGTCACAATGCTTTTAAGCGGGGACTGGAATTACACCACAATGCTTCTTCACCCACGCTATATCCAACCTCCATTAAGCTCCCAGCCTTTTTATAAATAAGTACATACCAGTATTTTTGTATGTAGACGCTTCCTTTGCAGCGTTTACTGCTTCGTAATCATCTTTCCGTACAGAATTTTTATGGATTTTAATTGATTTAATCTGAAATGGCATCTGCCTTTACAGGTTACGGGAGCCACCGTATCTGTCACTTCAATTTTATTTCTACCGATGACTCCTTTCAAAGATAAAATACAAAGCACAACAAGTTTTTTTTTCTCAAATGCTTCTTCTCTCTTGTTGAACATTTTTGCGCTTCAAACTACGCAGCGGCCCAGTCGTCAATTCAAGGACAGATGACATATTGCAGTTACTCATAAGAATAAAAGTGCCTTCCATCAAAAGACAAAAAAGCTTTTCCTTTACTTTGGAACATTGTCGACATTGATGAGTGGAAATCACATTACGATGAGATATAAAAATGTATTTAACTTCTCTACCTCTTATTTTTTTTCCAGTAGTACCTTAACCAAACTTGGCGGTTCAATCAACACGCATTTAAGAGTTTACTATAGTCAATGGGCATAAGCATTTTGAAGCCTCTTAGATGTACTAGTTAGATTGAAGCACTTTAAAAAAAAATTATTGACGAAATATTAAGAAGTTAAAGACATTAGCCACACATTTCTTGGGGTAAATTGTAGTTTATAGGCAAAACATTAGAGCTAAAAGGCCGACGGAGTAATTAAATAAAATCCAGCATTGAATTATTATCGTCAGCAGTTTCAGTAGTCAGTAATGTTGGCCCGAGGCCCTGTAAAAGTTGTAACCATGCAACGTAATGTTATTACCTATAACACCTTAGTCAATGAAAGAGTATCAAAATCAATGAAGTAATCAATAATTTATTGCATGAATTTTGGTTGTTATTTTACTGCTATTATAAACAAAATCACTGTTTTAACAGAAGTAGAACCGAATATTAATTTAAAAACAAAAGCAAAACGTGAAATTAACATTTCTAAAAGCAAAAAGCTGCAAAACATGATATTGCATTTTTCAGGTAGAGTAAGGCATCCTGTTAACGTCTGTAGAAGGTATTAAACGGGGGTGTCAGACTTTTTCAAAATGTTTAAAACGGGACATTATTCTTTCCAAAAGGTGCAAAACGTGATATTACGCTTTTTCAAAAAGGCAAAACGTGATATCAACGTTTCGAAAAAATGCAAATCATGATATTACGCTTTTTAAAAAAGGTAAAACGTGATAGGTATTACCGTTTTCAAAGGGTGCAAAACATGATATTTCTCTTTTTTAAAATAGGCAAAACGTGAAATTCACGTTTCCAAAAGATGCAAAACTTGGTATTATACTTTTTCAAAAAATTCAAATTGTGAAATTAACGTTTCCAAAACGTACAAAACAATATGATATTACGCTTTCTAAGAAAAGGTGCAAAACGTTATATTAACGTTTCCAAAGTTGGCAAAACATGATATAAGCTTTTCAAAAAAGGTAAATCGTGAAATTAACGTTTCCAAAACGTACAAAACGTGATATTTAACTTTTTCAAAAAAGTCAAAACATGATATTAACGTTTCCAAAAGGGGCAAAATGTGATATTACACTTTTTCCAAATCATTTTTACTGTAAAGCCTCAAATAGTGCAGTAGCCTTGTCTCATAAAATATGCGCATAAATCGTGATTGCAAACACACGTCACAGTAATGTAATTATTTCATTACTGTCCTGTAAAGTGTGTCGAGCTGGAGAGTGTAAATTAAAGGGCGTTCTGATCCTAGCAGTCATAGTGACTGGGTGTCCGTGGCACTTAATTCATCTTTGTTTGAAGGCAAAGTGACTTTTTAGTTATGGATGGGGATGAAGTAGTGTGGACGGGCGTCTGTTTATCTGGATGTAAACATGAAGAGGTAAACATTTCACTTTAAATAATGCTAATGGGAGGAAGATGAAAGGCCAAGAGAGGAGGTCTACGGAGGGAATATTACATCTTCCTCTGAGGTGGCTTCCTTCGTTCAAGTGGCAGTTTACATGGAGGTTTCTCTTATAATACAGATTCATATAGGGTGGCCTATAGGTATAGACTCCGTATAGCCAGTTGCTTTTGCTTCAGTCCAACGAAAGAACCGAGAAGCCGAAAAGCAACCCTTGGAGAGAGAAGGAGAGCGAAAGAGTGAGAGATGTGAGTAGATTTACGATATAGAAGTCAAGTCAGCTATAATAAGGTGAGCCCCGTCATTTTTCAACATGTCCTCGAGCGGTTCATAAGCGGTAGGAAAAGGCAGGCCTAACATATTACGAGCTGGGCGGGTGGCTGAAATGAAAGCTGTATTTCTTCTTAGGGGTTTTTCAAAAATTACCTCTTTTAATATATGTTTTTTAAAAGTATTAATAGCAATTTTACTACTTTTGAAAAGCATAAATAGTAGTTTTTACTACTTTTGAAAAGCATAAATAGCAGTTTTAACTACTTTTGAAAAGTGTAAATAGCAGGTTTGCTAGTTTAAAACAAATGTAAATAGCAGTTTTTACTATTTTTTAAAAGCGCAAATAGCAGTTTTTCCTACTTCTGAAAAATTTAAATAGCAGTTTCACTATTTAAAAAAAGTACTATATGCCATTTTAACATTTCTAAAACATGCAAAACCCATATTTCCACTGTGCCAAAAGTTGGAAATTATGGCATATTTACTTTTCTAGAAATTGGAAAACCTGATATTGCCCTATTTAAAAAGGGCAAAACATGAAAATCATATTTTATAAAATTCTAAAATACGCTTGTTTACCCATTTTGTACAGAGAAAAACCTGATGGGAATTAACATTTTGAGAATATGTGAATGATTCAGTATGCTGCGCTGGAGACATTTCAAAAATAAGTATAATTTCCAAAATGTCATTTTTGCAAGGCTCCTTACCCACATATGTATAGGCAAGTGTACTGATAAAATAGTTCTTTCTTGGCATTCATCGTTAGCTCCGCATCCCAAATCCTTGTCATTCCTTACTTAGTGATATCTCTGTATTCGTGAACCCTATGCCAGGACCAAACTTTATCTTTCCTTCGCGTTTCTCCATCTTCTTCGTGTTATTTCCTTATTTGTCTCCTCTTCTCGGTTCTCCTGGGCAACAGAACTACCGACTCATTGAATCATCTACTGATCTTTGGCTGTATCTGTACAAGATCACTTCGTGTTAGTTTTTATTTCTACATTTATCAATAATGGCCATTCAGCTGTCATTTCTTTCATTTCATAAACTGAACTGCTTGCCCCACCGTTTTCACCACCCAAGCATGTTGTTCCTTCGAAAATATTACAAATATTTTATTTTATCCTTAAATTACAGCAGTAATTTGGCCCACATTTGCATATTATGATTTTGCGTACTATAAATTGTAATAATAATTATTATGCAAGTATATCTTTTAGAGTGGCTGGCTGGCTGGCATTTTTAGGTTTAGTGGGTAAGTACATCTTTGGTTTGGAAGGGAGTGAGTGAGAGAAAATAAATTAGTTTCCGCTAAGAAATAATAAGAGTCAGTGGGTGTATTATTCATAATTTGTATTTTAGCATTTTTATAGAGAAGCCCTGGAAATTGAAGCTTGTAGTGCAATCTGTGCAGAAGAGAGATGATCGAGTCTCTGTCTATTTACTTACGTATCATGGGTGAAGCTGCATTGTGGAGGAAGCCTAATCTCCACTTAAAAGCAGTGCAGTGTGACGCGACAGAAGTCCAAACGATCAACTTTTTACTTCCGTTTATAGACTGTAAAAACCACTTAAACGCTTTTCAAAACTAGCAAAGTGTGTAATGTGTAAAACTGCTGCTTTCACTTTTCAAAAGTGTGCAAAACTGATGTAGTAGGAGGTATTTATCCGTTTTCCAAAACTGAAACCTGAAACCAGTATTCACACTAAAGGGAAAAGGAAAACTGCTGTTTACACTTTTCAAAGATAGTAATGCTGTTTTTTACGCCTTTTCCAAAGCAAAGTAGTAAAACTAGCATTTACACTTTTCAAAAATAGTACAGCAGATGTCTAAGCTTTTGAAAAATTGTGTAAAAGCTGGGAGTTGCTTTTTTCAAAAACAGTAAACTGCTTTTACAAGTTTTCGAAGATGATGACACTGCTATTTACACATTTTTCAAAACATTAAAACGGCTATTTACGCGTTTTGAAAACCAGTAAAACAGCTATTCACACTTTTTCAAAAGTAGTAAAACTGCTATTCACTCTATTTCAAAAGCAGTAAAATTGCTATTTGCACTTTTTCAAAAATAATTAAACTGATATTTACACATTTTTCGAAACATTGAAACTGCTATTTACACGTTTTAAAAACAATAAAACAGCTATTCACACTTTTTCAATAGTAGTAAAACTGCTATTCACTCTATTTCAAAAGCAGTAAAATTGCTATTTACACTATTTCAAAAGCAGTAAAATTGCTATTTACACTTTTTCAAAAATAATGAAACTGATATTTACACATTTTCCAAAACATTGAAACTGCTATTTACACATTTTTTAAACACAGTAAAACAGCTATTTCACTTGCGAAAGTAGCATAAAAAAATCGTATCTACCCTTTTTATGAGCAAGTGCGTATAAAGTTGATTGTTAAGTTTATTGAGATATGATTGGACTTTAAAATGCTACTAATTGTACGGGAAACGGACTTACAATCACAATGATGCTTCTTCACCCACGCTATCCCCATAATTACTTATAGAATGTAGTTGTGACAGATGTGGTTGATGTTTTAAAAGCTTCTTTATGATCTTAGTTTTCTTTGGGTTGTTATAAATTTGTGATTGAATTTCTTCCCAGGACCAGGACAGAGTATAATCATAATAATAATAATACAAGCACGAGCTCTCCAGCAGCAACAGCAGCAGCAGCACCCGCCGCTTTCTGACACTCCTAAACTTTTATCTTTATCGTTTTAGTTGAAAAGTTATTTAGGAGCCTGTACAGACTTCTTATGGCGAGGGCTATATTGTACCTCAGCTTACAGCATGTTCAAATTCCAAATTCCGAATCCAACTATGTATCTGTATGTACATATGATTGTTCCATGTAGTGTACTCTCGTAGTAGTTGGAGTAATTCAGAAAGTATTTTAGTAAAAGTTTATGTAATCAGTATTAATGGACAGATTTAGGATTGCCTAATCCTCAACTTGGTCTTTGCAATAATTAGCTATCGTTAAATTTGATTTTGATGACGGAATTCCTATGCTTGTCATGTCCATACAAAATGAAATTTTATATTATTTTCACTCACAGACTCACAGGACAGGGGGTGTATGCTCTGCAGCTGCTTACAGGATTGAATAATGAAACTTTATTGATTACACAGTATTTACATTACGTATATATAGCGGCTATATAGTGGCTATATAGCTATAGCGCTATACATTTCATGGCTGTATAATTAAGTCTTGGGAAGGGAAGGGAAGTGCTAATTTGATTTGATTCACTCATATTTATTCTAAGCAAGATCCCGAAAATCCCGATCCATGCTAAACTAGATACCTATATAGCATTGCTATGCTGTAATTATTGTTCTGTTCCAATTTAGACCAAGTTTAAATAGTAACTGGATTTGGGAGTGGAACGATCATCAGCGATTTGTAGTACCAACGGCAACAGTAGCTTCATTTTTGTGTGTGTATCGTAAGTAAGCGTAATCGTAATTACATGTAGCTGGCCAGGTTTGAATGCCTATATACTAGCATAATTACAGAAGGTACCTGCCTACTGTACTTTCGCAAAAGCACTAAGCAGTAGTGTACATTATTGTAAAATTATAATAAAATTATTAGAAAAAGCTTACTATCTACATATTATGTACCGTTTTGGGGCTTCGCAAATTTGACGGCATAGAATTTGGGCTTAGAGGGCTGTTTTAAAAGAAGGAAAGTGAGGGTTTGAACATTTTGAGAAGGTGTAAAGGAGTAAATTACCTAGTCTTTTCAAAAGTGCAGATGATGTGTGATTTTACCATTTTAAAAAGGTTCAAAAACAAGAAATTTGCCTTTTTTAAAAGTGCAAATTGATGTGATTTTACTATTTTTAAAGGCCACAAAATCAAGAAATTAGCCTTTTGCAAAAGTGCAAAAATGATAAATTTCAACATTTTTCAGAAGGTTTAAAACAAGAAATTAGCCTTTTATAAAAGGGGAAACAATTTTACCATTTTAAAAAGGTTCAAAAACAAGTAATTTGCCTTTTTTTAAAGTGCAAGTTGTAATTTTACCATTTTAAAAAGTTTCAAAAACAAGAAATTAGTCGTTTGCAAAAGTGCAATTATTAATATCAACATTTTGAAAAGGTGTCCAACAACAAATTAGCATATTTAAGAAGTGCAATACCTATAGTGGTTTACAAGAGGTTCAAGAACATTAAAAAGGACGTAAAAGAATTCAAGTAAATTAGCATTTGAAATCTTGTAAACCCAGAAATCATAATTTATCGTTTTAAAAGACAGTGAAGAAACAACAAGTTAATGGTTTTCAAAAGTGAAAATAGTGATTTTAGCGTTTTCAAAAAGATCAAAAAACATATGTAGTTCATACATGTATCAACATCAATAAGAGCGTTTCTCTAATTTCATAATTTCATAGTTGGAAAGCCCCTTATCTTATATGAGTAATGTATATATGTACTCGTATAACAAATATGTACCTACTTAGATTTGACTAATCTAACGCATGGATGTATGCATGTATGGACTACGTATTGTGGAGGGTTCGGCTGGTTTGATTTGATTTCACTTGTAAAAGGCTGAGAGAGCGATTAGTAATGGGACCAAGACTTCTTCTATGTACCTACTTCTAGTATAGATGACGGGGACGGGGTGGCTACATTAAATGCATATAAGTATACCTACATGCATACACAGATGAGCTTTCTTGGTCCCAAAGATTGGTGGGCTGGCAACGTTTTACTGGTGCTGGTACTGGTGCTGGTCTGCTGATGCTGGTACTGGTAGTGGTATAGGCTTGCCTCGAGAGTAACTCAGTCTGTGCTTTAAGGGATGAAAGGGAAATGTGATGGTGGAATAGTATGGAGGGACGAGTGCTGAGAGAAAGAAGAGCGGATTTCGTCAGAGTATTTGTGTGCGTAAATCAGGGAGTGGGATGTCAAAAGTAATTAAGCTGAAAAGGAGAATACAAGATGAGATGGAAGAAGGAGAGGAGAGGATCGTGGCATCGTGTGGTACGCGGGCTGTGGATTTTGTGGGTAGCATCAGTTGCTCTCAAAACGCCATGCAAACCATGGACCAAACCAAAGGACGAAAGACAGTCTCTAAATTCTCCATTCTACTGCACACAGGCATCAGGCAAACGCATATCGGAGGTGGAGGAGCACTCTCTCGTAAAATTCCATGGTCCACTTCATTTAGTATGACGTTTGTAAACTCCCAAAATCCGCGTTTTACTATGTAGTTTGAGTACCTTCTATTGTTCTATTTCTACTTTTATACAGAAACTACTTTTCTGTGTTCAAAACGTAAATACTGATTTTACTGTTTTGAAAAAGCGTCCGTTCGTATCAGTTTTGCAATCTTGGAAAAGTGCAAAATAGCAGTTTTGCTACCTATAAAACTTGTTTATACTCAGTTGTATGTACTCCTTTTGAAAAGTGCGTATAGCAGTTTTACACCTTTTTGAAAATGTGTAAATAGTCATTTTGCTACCTTTGAAACCTATTCATACCAGTTATACAACTTTTGAAAAATGCAAATAAGAGTTTCCCAATTTGAAAAAGTATAAATATCCGCTTTTTTCTCTTCGAAAAGTGCAAATAGCAGCTTTTGTGCATTCTTTAAAAAGCGTAAATAGTCATTTTGCTACTTGTGAAACTTAGGTATACCAGTTACCTATACAGTGGAATCGCTCTATAATGACATCCTTTATAACGACATTCTCCCTATAGTGTCAGGATTGAAAACGAAAGTCGTGTATCTTTTCAATGTTAAATACCCCCCTCTATAATGACATCTCCCTATAACGACATAAAACATGCTTCTCCTAGGAGTGTTATTATAGAGAGATTTCACTAGTACTTATGAAAAGTGCAAATAGCAGTTTTTACACATTTTTAAAAAGGTGTAAATAGCAATTGTACTACTTTTGAACGTGGTTATATCAGTTATATGTATACTACTTTTGAAAAGTATAAATAGCAGTTTTGCTATTTTGAAAAACTGTAAATATCAGTTTTGTGACCTTTGAAAAATGCAAATAACACTTAGTTAGTTTGGCACATTTGTTAAAAGTGTCAAAGTGGTATTTACACATTTTGTAAGCCCATAAATGATAAATAGAAAGTTGCTTGTTGGGATTTAAGCCTGAATGCTTTTAAGCGGACACTCTGGACTTATTCCACAATGCCTCTTCACCCACGGTATTTACATAGAGATCCTCCACTATTACAATTTCCTATTATCTTTCTGCACTTGGCTAGCTTGCCACTTGGTCCAAGCAACTATGAGCAGATGCTTACGTTAGTCTTGGAGCGAAAGCATCAATGGCTTCATACTTCATACACACATAGCAGCCACACCACACTGCCTCCTCGTCTCCGCTTTTTGGCCAAAGACTTTTGTGCCCGAATTCGGTTCCCTCAGATGGTCTTCGTACATACTTTGTTCTCTCTCACAGGGAGTACATGGCTCCGTAGCCAGATCACAATGGTTAACTTCCGTTGGATGCGATGCAATGAGCATCTAGCCATCCCTTTCGGTCCGATGTTCCGATGCCGGCTGTGAGGGAGACGTACATACAGAGCAGTTAAAGGCTCTCTCAGTCTCTGTGTACATGCAGAGATGAAGCTACTGAAGAACTGTAGATCTGTAGAATGGAAACGAAGAGAGAGTTTCCACATGGAATGAATGGTATAGACTGCCGCAGTTGCGAATAATGGTTAGGAAGAATCCCATGGATGGTTCTCATTTTGGCCTAGTGCCCACGACTAGGACTAAGAGAGAGAGAGAGAGAGAGAGAGAGAGGATGGCGACGGAAAGAAAGAGTATAAAATTTGTGAGAGAAGAGTTAAAGAAAAAGTGTGAGGGAATGATATGGTATGGAGAGAAGCAGGAAGAGGGAAAAGCAAAAGCAACTGTAGAATCCGAATCAGAACCAGCCAGTGCCAGTGGCAGCTACATGGGAGATAAAATAGCGTCGGTCGAGATGCATTTTGAGTAGCAGGGAAAGTTTCCCAGAGCAACTACTTTCTAAGTGATAATTTGTTAACAGAAAGTGTAAATACCAGTTTTGTCAGTTTTGAGAAAGTGCTTTAATAGGGTGCAATTGCACTTTTGAGAGTTTAGCAAAACTGATATTTACTGTTTTTCAAAAGTAGTAAAAGTAATATTTGCTGTTTTTCCAAAGTAGTAAAACTAGTATTTGCTCTTTTTCAAAAGTAGTAAAACTATTATTTGCTCTTTTTCAAAAGTAGTAAAACTAGTAATTCTGCTTTTTTGAAAGTTGTAAAATTGATATTTACACTTTTTAAAAGCGGTAAAACTAGCATTTATGCTCAATTTTTAAAAAAAAGTAGCGTAACAACCTATATACAGTTTTTTAAACTAGCAACACACTGCTATATACATATATTTTGCAGCTTTTAAAAAATCAAAACTGTTGTTTTATACTTCCAAAAGTACCCGTAAAATCGGCAATTAGCTTTTCAAAAGGTATGTACAATTGCCATCTGCGCTTTTTAACATTACATATGAAAAAGCACCTAGGAATTTACACCTTTTGAAACGAAATGGGTCAAAACTCAAATTTCAAAAGCAGATTACTTGACTTTCTTCACAACAACGGACATTTAAAGGACATATTATATTCCCCACTCTGCTTCTCCCCCCACGATATGAAAGTCCACAGCTATCCCTCAAAGCTACTGGGAAGTACATAGAAACGGAGCTTGAGAAGGGCCCTGTGCCATACTGCCGTGGCGATTGCCGTCTGACGGAATGAAGCACAGGACAGCAGCAGCAGACGACGAGTGGTGTGGAGAAAGAAAGAGTGAGAGAGAGAGAAAGCGAGAGAGTAACATTGTGAAGAATATAAAAAGCTTGGGAAGGAGAATTTTTTTTTTCATTTCTGCGAATATTATTGCACTTGCTGAGTAATGTTGTTTCTGATGGCGTTTGAAAGACTTCTTGCCACCAAATATTTTCTTCACTTTCTGACGGTAATAAACCTTTCCTTCGTCTCTCTTTCTCTCTCCTCTTCCGTCATGTTCATCTTCCAACCGTCTTTCTCCGGCTGCTGTCGCTCTCCTTTCACTGCTTTCCAAGGGTATAGCTATATAGCAGTATATAGCTATATAGACAGGCCCTATAGTCTAGAACCAGAACCAGGCCATAGCACAGTGTGGCAGAGCGTATTTAAGTCTAGCCTTTTTAATAATGTCTTCTCCAAACAGAGATAGTTGAGTCCTTCCTTCGTTCGTTACGTACATAAATACAGGGAGATGCTGAGAGTGAGAGACTCGTATAAAGACGGCCGTGGTTTCCTGGCTTTGTGTACATCTTGATCTTAAGTCTTTGTAATAAAAATATAGAAACGCTTTCTCTTTCTCAGTTTATGAGCTTTTATAGAGGAACTTCGTCTTCCTCTCTTCTTCCCTCACTCACTTTCCCTTCACAGTATTGCACTGCACTGCACTGTACGGCACGAAGACTGTGTGTGTCTGTGAGAGAGAGAGTCACACATTTATATTTGTGACGATGAGAGATCCTCATCTCTGTTTTGTCTCGCCTTCCGCTCTCCATGAATTTATTCCGTTTTTTGGCAGGGCATACAGCTTCCCATCACGGCCACCGTTACTGCTTCCACCTACTCTATACGTGGAGGTACTCCACTTCCAAATGTCCAAAAGAGCGGTGCGGAGATCCCTTGTATGATCAGTCTTCCGTGGTAGAACCGTCAAAAGGAGGTAGCGTGGGGGAAGGGGCATTGTGGGGAAAGTCCAGCGACGCGCTGGTGTAATTTTGATATAAGACACACTACTGTCTTCATAACATTTAAAAAGTGTAAGGAGCACTTTTACTTTTTTTCTTTTTTTTTTTGGAAAAGGCCAAATACTAGATTTGTTAGTTTTAAAAAAGTTCAACTACCTATGTACTACTTTTACTCCTTTTAAAAATGTAGAGTTACTAGTTTTAGTATTTTCGAACAAAATGCAAATAGCAGTTTTACTACTTTTTAAAACAGCATATACTAGTTTTACTGTTTTTGAAAAGTGCAAAAACTTTTTTTACTACTTTTAAAAAAGTGTAAATAGTAGTTATAATTCTTTTGAAAAGAAGCAATACTAGCTTTATTGCTGTTTTCGAAACGTATGAATGCTAGTTTTGTTACTTTTAAAAAGTGCAGATTTACTAGTTTTATTACTTTTAAAAAAGTGGAATTTCTAGTTTTACTGTTTTCGAAAAGGAACTAGGTGGAGATAGGGACTAGTTTTACTACTTTTTAAAAGAAGCAAATGCTAGTTTTACTAATTTCAAAAACAGCAAAACTGGTTTTTACTACTTTTTACAAACAGCAAATACTGGTTTTACTACTTTTTACAAACAGCAAATACTGGTTTTACTACTTTTGAAAAACAGCAAATACTAGTTTTACTACTTTTTAAAAACAGCAAATACTAGTTTTACTACTTTTGAAAAACAGCAAATACTAGTTTTACTCCTTTTAAAAAATAGTGAATACCGTTTTGATGGTTTTGGAAAGTGTAAATAAGAGTTTTGCTCGCTTTCACTTACCTACATACGTCAAAATGACACTAATGAAACGCTTGACTTCTACCACATTGCTTCCTCACCCACCGTATCTCACTACTCATTCAGTACCTACAAGTGCTTTGCGTTCCTTTCCTTTCCTGTACTTTCGGAACTCCATATTTTTATTGTTCACGTCGGACGAGGAAACCCAAACGTGGGTACACTTATGCATATGCATGATTGTTGGACTAACATATTTGTATATTGTTGAAAATGTAAATGGGTGACAGTGACTATGTACTGACTGGGCTGTCTTTCGTTTTTTATAAATATTTATTAGTGTCACGAACTGATCTGTCGTGGGTCTGCCTCATGCGGATAAATTACCACCACCACCGTACAGCATTCAAAATTATTGATGTAGGTACCCACATAGTTGTACGTAGAAGTGTAGGGATTAGCCAATAATATTCCCTCTCCAAATCCAAAGCATTCAGCGGTCCCACAACCCACAAGTTTGAACCATGTGGGTTTTATGTGTCTACTATACATGTACGTGTAGGACAGGCCCGCCTATAGCTATAGAGGGCCGACGATGTGACAAAATCTCAATACGTGAGTCAGTGCAAGCTGCGTCCTTTGATCCGCAAGAGATTTACTATTTCAGCACATCTTTTTGGATTTTGTGGGAGATGCAAGAAGTCAAATAGCAGCATCAGCTGTCCTTCCACGAAGAAAAAAAATGTGTTAGCTATACCTATAGATATACCTATACTATAGTGCCACTTGCCACTTTTTACTTTTTACATATTAGTATATGTATATATATGGGTATATAGACTTTCATTTAGTTCCATTTGTGCTTTACTTTTTACTTTTTACAGACAGAAGTACTGATAGCCATTGGCAGGGCAGGGCACATGGCTTCACGTATTGTGACGGAAGCAAAAATCAGAATCCAACGAAAAAATCAAGTGCACAAAAAAAAAATGATTTAGTTTTCATTTTGTTAAGTTACACACACAGTAGTTTTGTTTCTGTGAGTCTGTCTGTCTCTTTCGGTTTCAGTCAGTAGCGGCTCCAGCTCGAGCTTCTTGCCGGGGTCCTATTAGGAACTGGGGAACGAAGGAAAGAATGCTTTACAAAAGTGTTTAATTCTATAAATTAACTTTTTCAAAATGTTCAACACTAGTTAATAACACTTTTTCAAAAAGGTCAAAACTAGTAAATAACACTTTTTCAAAACGGTCAAAACTAGTAAATAACACTTT
>JAQFZC010001646.1:0-28125 GCA_034695205.1 Dicyrtoma fusca | reverse complement strand
AAATAAGTGGATATGGGTAGGTAAGGGATGTATAGTCTATATTACACACTCTCAATGGAAGGAGCGGCGACCCACCGCACCGTCAAATGCAAATACAACCAAGAAACAAAAAAAAGAAAAGAAACACAAACCACACCGTCACTCACGAGGTCTCCCGTATTATCCTACACACCGAAAAAAAAACTGTCACTGTCACCGTCACTTTGGGACACTCACCGTCTCTGTAGGAATGGTCATATAGCAATATGAAGGTACTCAGCCTAGGAAGACTCGACAAGTTTAATCAGACGGACAGGTAAAAAACAAAATCCCAAAGTCTCACTCTCGTTTTATAGTAGCACTAGCACCGGAGCACGAGCCCGTCTCGAGCATGCAATTAGTCCTGGTGGAAAGGAATAATAGGTCTATCATACGAGCTGGTATGCATGTACAGGTGTAGAGCCGTACCGTGATCATAAACGATAAAGACAGAATTATAGTATAAAGTTCTGATATTTATTTTTTGTTTTCCTTCCCCCGAAGACAAAAAAAAAGGCTAGGAGCTTTCTTTTCCAACTTGTTGTTTGGGCTGGTACTGGTGAATCTTTTTACTCGTCTATACTATAGGTAGGTCCTAATCAACCGAGAGTGTGGGGAGTGTGCTGATGATCATAAACATAATACGAAGGGGACGTGAGGAGAAATGGAGAAGACAAATCAAGTCAGAACAATGACAAGACAAGAAAATGATTTTACTTATTATTCTTTTTCACACTTGCTTACTTTTGTTTGCTTCTTCTTCTTTTTTTTTTTAATATTCTCAAAAAACTTTTTCTCACTCGGAATGAGATGTCAGCTCAGCTGAGCTTAAGAAATAGAATCTCGCTTTACAACAAAAAAAAAAGTCCCCGTCTCACATTATAATGACAGGTATAGTTGAGCTTGGTCACAGATTTTTCAGATTTGTCAGATTTCTTACAGGATTGTAGAAGGAGTAGGTCCCTACGTCTAGTAGTACACCACCGCGTCTATATATTTCGATTTCCCTTGCTGGCTCTCGCACTCAACTCCGTGTCTGTCTCTGGACGTGTGACTTGGTCCTTGTCTAACTAGAAACTGTGGCAAGTGACTGGCTGCTCTGGCCATGGAACCCCAACCAAACCAAACCAAACCACCAGCAGCAGCAGCTCAGCTAGTCAGTCAGTCAGGAGATCCACTCTCTTTCGCTCACTCGCTTTAACGTCTAACTTACCTTCTAGCCTTCCACACACTCACTCCGCTCTAACTAGGCATAGCACAGAAAATACAGAAAATACAGAGAGATAGGCACGGAGGTACCTACCTTACTTGGATTTTCTTCAATTCCACAATAATTCGTCGCTCTCTCACGATCTCGATCACTGGGTCTATACTGTATTCTGTGACTCTGTAGTTTCTGAATTGACGGACTGTTCCCTGTTCAATCATTGTATTACCGATATGTATGTAAGTGCATAGTACTACATGTATTATTTGCCCTGATGCGATTAGATACGGTGTGTGTGTGATACGGCATAGTAAAGTGCGGAGTGCTCCAAAATATGGTAGTTGAACGGTACGATGGTGGAAATTAAAGCGGTGGTGGTGTGGCAAAGTAACATAACAAGGTACGAAGTGTATACGGACGGATACGATGCTATTTCTATATTTTTTTTTGTATTTGTTTTACATTTGGGTTTTTAGCACTACTGTGAGCTGTGTATCAGGAATCAGGATCAGGATCAGTCTCAGTCTCAGTGCCAGTGCCAGTGTCAGAGTCAGAAGCAGAACTATAGAGTCAAAGTCAGCATAGCGTCAGTCCCTCCTTTTCCCTTTCTTTCCTGCCCTTTCCTTTCCGTGTGGAGCTGAAACTACTACTTTTGTATTTTCTATTGCTATCTATTTGGTACGTGTGATGTGAATGAGTCCCGGTAATCCCGTATTTTGTATTGTACTTTGACTTTTGTATTTTCTATGTTTGTCTGCTCACTCTGCTTAGTCAGTTGAGGCTCTTCCTTTACTTCAGTCAGTGTATGTATGTATCTTCCTTTCCCTCCCTTGTTTCACTTTTATGAGCTTATTTTCCTTTCTTTCCTCGGCGAAACCATAATGTAGCAGTACATAAATATACAATGTACACTCTACAACAATACGGTGGAGGGTATTCAAGACCAGGAGCGTATCTGGGCTGAGCTTTCATTTACTTTGGAAGAGTTTCATAGCCTTCTTGGCTCGGTATTGGAATTGAAATGAAAATGTAGTTATGTAGGTATGTACTACATATGTACGGTGTGTCTAGTACTGTAAAATTACTAATACAGACGTTGTTGGACTGCTAGTGACGGCATTTGTATTTGGCTCTATTCTTGTATTGTTTTTATATACGTAAATTACTAGGGAGGGGAATTAATGCAGAGAGATAGAATGCATAATGTAAGACACAGAAAGGAGTTATGTATACTACTGCAATCGTGTAGGAACGACCGTAATATGTACATACATTGATAGTCAAATTGTAATTTTTAGTTCCAGCGATATGACTGACTTATTGGAATTTGCAAAAAATATTATGCTTCTGATTGGTTGTAATAAATCCACCTGAAAATTCCCAATTATTGTTGTTATTGACATTTTTGAATGTAATTAATGAAAATATATGATGTTTGGCTTGTTTTTTAAATAGTAGGATTAAAGCTAAAATGGATATGTTTTTTGTATAAAATTTAGCATCAACATAGTCGAGGAAAACTTAACACGAGATTTACGGTAGGAAAAGTTGCAATGGTTAAGCAAGGCTTGGCCCATTTGCCCAAAGTTTTATATCTATTAATATTTCGTCATTGCCATTCGTAACTTTGTCCATTACTTGTAATTTTATTAGATGCAACTTGGTACTAAGAAATCATTTCATTATTGCCCAACTTTAGTCTCTTTAATCTTTCATAATAAAATTTCCAATTGCCTGTCCAGAAATCGGCCGGCCAACGGATATGGTATGCAGCCTATTTTTAGCTTTAGCTTTTTAGCTTACAAATTAAAATGGGAAGGTAAGCGTGTTAGGTGCATGTGTAAGTCTACACCCAGTCTCCGTCGAACCTGAACCTATGTCCCTACTAACCATTTTCGAATACCTAGCTTATGAGTATGTGAACGCTCAGTCTGTCTCGTTTCGCCGTCCACCACATGCAAATGAGATGGGTGAATAAAAAGGATTTCAACGCAATTCAACCAACTCGATTTGTGAATACCAAGTCTCGGGCCAAAGCCGAGGAACTCAGTCAGCGCCTAGGTGGGCTCAAGTCGAATGTTATTCAGTGTGAACAGTGTATCTGTTGCTAGTGAAAAAGGAGATAGCAACAGACTGGGAAAGAAATGCACTACATTGACTAGGTCACTAGGTAGGCCCAGAATCAGTACCGTATTCAGGTATAGGCACGATGGTGGCAGTGCCCCATACGATTTTACTTCTTTGCACAGCATTGCAACATTATTGCTGCTAAAAAATTTAGAATTTCCGTCAAAACCAGCACTTTTAAAATCGAAATATTTGCATTATTTGTGTTCAAACTTGACTTATGATTTCAAGTTAACCAATTTTCAACATGTGCATCTTGAATTAATAATTTTTCTTTGAAAGCTCACATTTGAGCAAAAATATACTTTTTTTTAAATTGCGTCTTCAAAAGTGTGTCCAGTGCTTTATGTAGTATGTAGAATACTTTTAGCCATGCCTCTGCATAGAATTATATAGAATCCGACGAGAGGAGAGCGGGAGACAGGAAGGTAGAAGCCGACGAGGATTTGAAAAAGAAATCATAAAAAAGGAGAAGTGGATGAAGTTAGCGCGGAAAGGAAAAGAGTTTCATCGTTCTTTCATTTCGTTATTCGTTTCGTGCTTGCCGTGAGAAACGGAAAAGGATTTCCATGGGAACGTTCTTGGATGGTCTCTCTCTCTCTCTCTCGTTCCCATTTTCGGTCGCTGGAGTAGTTCAAGTCGGAGGTGGATCACTCAGTCAGTCACTCACTCAGTCATACGCGGGAGCGGGAATTCTAATAGTAACTACATACACAGGACCAATAGCACGGGAAGAGCATATGTCACTGATGAAGAAGCAAACATTTTTTTATTCGGATATTGGAAATATTTTTCCAAAATTGATCCAACTTTTTCATATACAAAAAAAAGCATAGTATACAACTCAACTCTATCAGTAGTTTTGTTTCAAATTGTAAGCCTTATTATTAAGTGGGTGCATTTGCACTTGTTGAGAAAGAAGAGTAAAAACTTACTTTTTGTCGAATTTTTGCGCTTCATAAAATAAAATTTGGAAAAGGGCTAGTTTGTGCCTCAAGAAAGAACATCTAGCAGCACACCGACCACTACCACCAACTTACTGCACCATTACACACGCTAGTCATCCTCATTCTCAGTCAGTCTTCTGAGGACGGAGACTAACTATGATGTTCATGTACGCAGAAGAAGAAAGGTGAAAGGAGAAAACTCGAGCTGCAAGCTACAACACTCGACACATTATGAGGAAGTACTAGTCTAGCAAGGGGAAAAAAACCGTCCACCTTCGTTAAGCACAGCTATTCCATGCCCCGTCATGCCTTGGCTCTGATGTGGGGAAGCTGTATTCTAATCATGTGTTGTTTACATCAAGTTTTTCAAGTTGCAATGGAGAATGCAAGGATGTCGACTTGAAAAACAACTCTTTGGAAATACACATAATAATATGTAGACACGTCCTGCCAACGTCAAATCCTATAGCCCAGCTATCCACATGCATCCAGCCAAGTCACAGGGCAAGTGACTGCTACATTATGTATACAAATGCAACACGATACGCTACCTGCCCTGCCTGCCAATCAATACAACTATGCAGTAAACTACAACTCGCTCTGGCTCCCTTCTGTCTTCCTATCATCCGCAGCGACACCGATGACAGTTCCATCCCTATATACCCAAGCCATGCATTGCCTCCATAATACTAATGGTATAGGGACACACGTCCTTTTATACACTTTTATACTCTTTTATACACAGTCATTGCCATCAATCTACGCATCTGGAAAGCATCACATGCTAAATTCAACCTCAAGCATCCCCTCACAAGATTAAATATCGATTTCTCTCTCTCTCTTTCTCTCTCTCTCTTAAACCCATACACAGATACTCAACGCATAGCGTGTGTTCCGTTGCACATTTGACGCGTGGATAGAACTACATGTGCGGCCACCATCAGAATCTGAATCTGAATCACAAAATTCTATAAATTAATAGCATTACCTTCGAATCAAAGGGATCACGGCGACGTCAGAGTCAACACTAACATATGGAAGCTTATTTTGTGTGATGGTTCTATGACCACGTCCATTTCCATTCCCACACCCACAGTACATATGTGAAGAGGATAGATTACGATCAGGGATTATCATGTAAGCACTTATAAAATGTGGGGATATATCTTAGAGATCCTATCCAGTGCCATACTAACACTATCCCTCCCTCAAAATGTACAGTTCTCGATTCCAATACGCATCCAATTCAAATCCGAGTACAGCAACTACAACAACAAGTCGAGCCTGACTTGAGATAACGTACAGAGTGGACAAGTCAAGGAAAGACAAGTCTCAAGACAAGTCATGTCAAAGGCAAATAAGCTCAAGAGAAAGATGAAGACATTGGAATTTTTTTTCTCTTATTTTTCTTGGACTAGGATTTAACTAAAGGAAACTGTACAGGCTACACAGACCAATTTATAGATGAAGCTATTGGAGTATTTTGGGTATAGGCACTGACACAGTATACTACCATGTATGTACATATACTGTATGAGTGAAGGGAGTAAAAAAGAAAGTAAAGAAAGGAGAAGAAGCGCCATGGAAAGGGAATGAAAGCGAAAGAAAGTAATGAAATGTAATGTAGAGAGAAATGGTGCAGACAACAACATTATCTGTCGCTCTCTGTCGCTCTCTTGGCTCAAGTCGACTTATCTGAATCCCAATCTGACTCACTCACTGACTTACTGGCAACACATAGTCACAGTCATAGTCAGGGCTTAGAGACACAGTGAGAGAGAAAGAGAGAGAGAGGGAGAGAAATAGACAGACAGCAAATACAACAGCAACACCCATAGCAATACAAACCTACTCAATGCAATTCTCTCCTCCCTATGGCCCAGCATTAGCTAGGGCTACGGGGAATCTGACTTGTAGTGTAACCATCAAAGTACCTTGACTTAAGAAGCAAAAGCAGTTCCGTGAATAACCTGTGAGTTATTTAGCCCCCTCTTTTAGCAGTCCAATCCCCTATTTACATAGCTCAAGTTGTGTCTTTGCTCTACTAGTCCCTGCTTAATTTCTAGCCCCCTGGGCAGCAGATTCAATGCATTTTAATGAACGGTAAGAATGAAATGCGTACACAAATTACACGATGAGTAGATTGTAGGGAGTTTGCAAAAAACAGGCGAAAATTGATCCGGCAACCATGTTATTAACTAACTTTGCCCTTTATTTTAATCTAATTGTACAAACAATAAATGGACTTTTCTTCCCCCAGCTTATGTTTGCATAATAGTCCTTGCTCAAAACCCAGCCCCTGTTTTAGCCATATTCATTTGATGTTTTTCGGTAGTAGCCCCAGGCTGACAACTTTCATTTACGGTATATAATAATGGTTAAGAGCGACTATTTTTGAAATGTGGTTAATTGTTTATACCTTGGAAAAGAGAAAATTTTAAATTTTCGCTCTTTCAAGAGACCCAAAATTTTTGTTTTATTGGTTTTTCCATTCCATGGTTTTGAAAGCAAGAAAATTGTTTGAGGTATGTATGTTTTTGAAACAAAACTGTATTAATGCGTTATTTGTCTTTTTGACGTACATACTTATTAGATATGCGCTTGTTTGCTTCAAGAACCATGATATGTACATGTAGGGACAAAGTAATGTATACAGATTTTTCCTTTCTATGTACACGACTTACCTTTACAGCAACTACAGTACATGTTTCCACAAGCAAATTTCCTTAACATTTTCTCTTTTTTCTCCTCTTTCTCCGTTCTTAACAATCACCTTCCTTCTCACAAGCTTTTATTCTTTCGATTTCCTTCCTTGGTTTCCGCTGACTTTTCACTTTTTTCATAGAGACTTTCTCTCAGTTCACTCAACAGCCGTCTGGGCTCTTGTTTTGCTTTACAGTACTTTACCTTGTCGTGCTCTGCCTGGCTTAGCTGGCAGTTGGATTTACTTTCAGATTTAGGATTGAGACTCGAATTCTTCCTTTCTCTACTTTCTCTTGTGTCCAAGTGAGTCCAAGAAATTCGAAGCTAACTCAGAATTTGTCACACTAGACGTTCATACAATTGCAAGGGTAGCAGCTCATTTTCAGTGTTCACTGTTTCAGCGCTAACCGTTCCGGTTTCCTCGCTCTGCACTCATTCATTCATTCTCCTAGTCTACGCGGACAGGGCGATAGATAGGTAGGCAGTAGGAGAGCTTTCGAATGAATAGATATGTAAGTACAAGTTATATACTAAACACATCTATTGACTATGCATATGAATCCTTCCTTGCCTTCTTCCCGCTGTCGTCAAGCTGTCTGAGAAGAGAAAACGAAGACGAAGAAGATGAAGAGAAACTTTCACCGCTTGCTTCACTGGCTCTTGTTCGCTTAGCTTTTGCTTACGTAGTACTAATGTCTTTAGGGTTTTTCTACACATAGGCATACATGCATAGGTAGCTGGCGTGTGACATATTCACGAGTAGTATGTACCTCTGAGCATTAAAGCTGGGAGGAAGAGAGTAAGTCAAGCTCTTCAATACAGTCTCTAATGTTTAGTCAGATCTCTCTCTCTTGTCTGTCCTCTTCCTTCGTCTTCTTTTTTGAGTTTACTTCTTTCGGTGGTCCTCCTCTTTTTCTTTCTCCAACTTTTTAATGTGAATCTCTGAATCTCTCTCTCTCCCCTTTTCGCCTCAAGTAGTTTTTCATCTTGGCAAAGTATGTAACAAGGACTCTTGTTCTTGTTTAGTAGGCCAAGTGCTTATCCTTAGTTAGTTTTCCTTGTCGTTGTCGTTACTTTCTCTTTACGTTGATTTTGATTTGGGTTCCTCTTGGTTCTTGGTACGTACGGATGAGATAGAATGGGTGGATGAGAACCTCGTTTCAGATTTGAAACTTCCCTTTCTCTTCCCACTGACTGGTTGTGTTTCGGAGAGAGTAGACACTGGAAGGTTTGGACAGGAGACACACACGGGAAAACAATTTTAATTTCACCAAACGTCACTGGCACACAAAATCTATTTCTATTAAATGTGTAGGGTGTAAACTCGTTCCCTCCTTCCTCTCTTTGTTCCTTGTCTTTGTTCTGTTGTTCCTTCGTCTTCTTGGTGATCACGTTAAAAGGAGAAAGTGTGGAGAAAGTGCGAAAGGTTAGATGGAGGTAAAGATAGATACAATGATAGCTTACGAGCGAAATGAATGGATGATTTCATATTATTTGAATTTCAGATCAACTAGACAATAACAATGCTTACGTAAAAAATTCCCATTTGCCCTTTACTTCCCCGCCACGTTTGCATTGTCTAAGATATCTTCTTCTTATCTCGTATACCTCTTTATTTTCCTCGAAAAAGAATAAGGAAAATGGAAAAAATAAGACACAAAAGGAGTTTTTGGAAAATTGATTTTCAATGTTTCAGATTTGGATGAAGATAATTTAGTACAATGAAGAAAATGGTACTAATTTGGCCCTTATTTTCCTACGTTTTTCCTTTACTTTCTAGTTCAGTTTGTTTGTTCCGCTTTCACTTTCCCTTTAACTTTGATTATGTTGGTGGTAAATAGTACTGGTTTCCTTTTTCTTTCATAAAAATGCAACTTGCTTACTTCATATCTCTTATTAGGTCCTACCTCCTTTCACTTATTCCTGTCAGCTCCTTCTTCACTTTTATATTTCTCCGCTCGTTGACTGACTTCGGAGACAACTTTTTTATTAAATTAATTACATTAATTCACATTGAAGCAAGTCAGAAGTCGAGGGCAAAATTTGCAAGTGGCAACTGGAAATTTTAAGTGGAAGCTACGCTACTCTTATGTGTGAGGCTGTGGTGCCTACTTCACTTTGTCCATTATTATTATCTTGATTTTTTTTATATACTTTCTTTTCTTCTCCGCCTTTCTTATTCAAACTGAAGAGGCTTTGTCTCTTTTATCTTCCGTTAGTATTCTTCTATTGTATCTTGTACTTTCTACGCTGATGCTTTTCTCAATAATGCAATGCTTTCACCTTGGCTTGTGTTCACCCTCCCACAATGAGCATGAAATCCAATTACATTGAATTCTGAATTAAAAGTACGGAGCTCTTTTTAATTGGAATTGGCATTGGGTGTTGTTCGCATTGATTTTAAGATGAAAATTTTTAGTTTTTGGTAACTTTGAGATGACTGTTTGCTTGTACAAAAAAAATGGAGGATGGAATTATTGCCGGCTTCTAAACAAAGCAATCTAAATTCTGGAGTTCTAAAGAGTCAGATTGTCAGATAATAGTCTCTTCTTCTCTTTCCTCCTATTTTGATCGTGGTTTATTTTTCAGTGATAAGATAACTGTAATGCTCCGAATACTGCTCTGGTCTATGGCTATCAGGATGGCTTTCCCTTTGAGTTTGAGTTGACCAACGAAAAGGTAAAGGGAAACGATCAACTATGGAAGCGGAAAATCTCCACGGAGAGCGAACTGAGAGGATGAGATATATAGGAAAAGAAGTGATGGTTGAATTGAATTGGATTGAATTGTTTGTGATAGAGAGTACAAGTTATCGTTGGAAGGAGATCGTCGATAGTCGTTTTCGTTTTTTTTTCTGTATTTTTATCGTCGTTTGATTTGTCTTTTCGTCTCGCCTTCTGGCTTTGTCAAGCCATTCCATGCTATGCCATGTCCAGCCAAGCAAATGCTCCTGATCCCGATTCCCGATACTTGGACTCGAAGTTGTAGCCGCGAGGAAATAACTTGTTTTTGGTATGCTCAGCCTTACGTTGAGCTGAATGAATGATTCAATGAGTGGACACGTTATTGGTATTGGAATTGGAATTGAAAACAAAATGGTTGGGGTGACCAGGAGAGTCTGTGGAAACTGAACTATGTCACAGCAATGCTTATTTTTACTTTCTTTGACTGGCTACAAGTAGGGACTAGAATTGGTACTAATGAAAAATGCTAGAAGACAAAACTGTTGTATCGTAATCGTCGTCACAGAAAACTGAACTGACACACGGGAGTTTCTGTCACCTGACGTAATTTCTCAGGATTGATGGGCTATAGGAGGAAAGGACAAGGGAGGCTGACATACATATGTCCATAAGACACATAATAATACATATGAATAAGCAAGCAAGCAAAATTATCGTCATGTAATCAGATATGCTACTCCTACTACTGGAAAGGCTAGTCTCTCTGCTCTCCTAGAAGTACTGTCCCTCCTGCTGTTCATTTATTAATATTAAGCAATCTTAATAATAAAACACTGGTGCATGGATGCTCCCTACATTTACTGTCCATACATACTCCACTCCACTCTGCTGGTAGCTATAGATAAAAGGTCATCATAATTTCCTATTTTCTTCCACTGTCTTTTACTCGGGTGTAGGTTGATCAGAAATTGATACCTGATGTAGCGTTCTACACCAGGTATCAACATACAAAGTACGATCTATTATTATTGACGTGGGCTGCCTTATTGTAATTATTACTCCTTGTACCCCTACTTTTGTAGTAGACAGTAGAGAGCTCAGTGAAAGCCCGAAAGTCTGTAGAGTACAGTACTCTACGGCTTTACAGTTACGGAACGCGTGTGTAGCTTCACATTGAGCCTATAGCACTATCTCCTATATACATACATGGACGGCAAAGCTGGGCTGGTATACACTTGTCCTTCTAGACGAGTTCCATCCATTATTTTTCCACGAGCACTGTCTGAATGACAAATGAATGATGGTAATGATGATTCAATTTAGGAAATGAGAAAGCACGTGACCGATACCCATACGAAAAACCGATTCAGGCCTACTCCTACCTACACTCATGCCCAAGCCTCAAAGTTCTCATGCTCTACGCAAACAAAACTACGGAGCTACAGACAGTTCAACCAATCCATCTATCTCATATGTCAGCTGATAGCATTAGTTCATTAGTTCACTCGATACATGAACCTATCTGCCTAGTTATTGTTTCTATACATTACCCCATACACCCTTAGTCTTACGCTCTATTTCAATCCATTGTTCCTCTTTCGTCTAAAATAGAAACAGGACTAATAGGCATGTGCAGATTAATATTCAGTTTCACCACGATGGTACACAAAAATACAAATCCAAAAGAGCCATGCTCCACATATTATAAACACACATTATTCATTATGCATTCTCTATTCTTGCGAGTGCTACAAATACAAATTATGACGTCGTTGCGACTTAAGACAGAAGAAAGTAAATACATTTTTTGTCGTTCTGGTTTGCTCTTAAATCACCTTTTTGTTGAATACAATTTTGAAAAAATATAAAATTTACACGCACGGGGAAAACAACCGATGCCACGTATTTGGTTACATGAATGCTGATGTGCCCACGCAAAGCACAGGCAGAGTGAGCTGCATACTATTTGATAAACGGTTTAAAAACGTTCATTCTTAGAGAAACTTGCTGATAGATTCTACAAAATATGGATGCTGTATGCCTAGGCGAGACTAAGCTAATGTATGTGATAGAACTAGACAAGTAAAAATCACAGGAAGCTATATTTTGTCACACGACGCGCCCACCGCCATTTCCGCGTCTATTTAATCATTCTCTGTTTCGGAGTCCCTGCGAGCATCTACAGCCATGTAAAGCATAAGAACAGATAACTTGCATTTACTTTAAATCTTTCACCATGTTCCAGAATTTGGTGGTAATGAAGATGGATTTCACCCATGACTCCTGTTCCTAAGAATGTCATTGCTTACAGTGGAGTGTCAACGCAGAGCCCATAGTATGTGTCAAATCACTCAGAACGGTTTTTATGTACATCATTCGGCATTCCCACCTCTCCCCTTACTAATCCACACTACATGGTTTAACTTCTACATCATCCATTCAACGTTTTAGGAAACACATCTGTGCTCATGCACTCAAATAAGAAAATGCCTACCGGAATAATATTAGGGAGGTAAATGTGAGCACGTTCTTTAATTATAGCTTTCCCTGCCTCGTCAACGTACGGCTAACAACTGTAACTTTAACCTATAGTAAAGTAGTATGGATTTCATTCACTCCAGCTCTCTCTATTAATATGCCCTGGAGCCAAAGCTTTGGCAGTTGCTACTACATCAACTTCAGCTACAATTCCAGCTTATAGTAAATCTGAAATAATCTTGAACAGGTGAACGAGATATAATATGACTTAGGCACCGTAGCGCGTAGGAGGAAATAAAGTCAATCTAGGCAAAGTAGGCAAGCACAGCATGCTTATTATTGTGATTTGGAGATTGCGGTAATCTGTTACTAACTTTAAGTATGGACTAGACCACACCACTCATTCTTTTCTCAGTATATATCTATAAATAACCTATTGATATTGCTGATAACAAGCTGATCCACTTTGAAATTATTAACCTGTTTGTTCCGAAGGGAAGTTGACTTCTGTACGTTAATGGTAAGGCCGGATGTTGCGTAGTAGTAATACTGCATCAAACCCATTGTGGCGTTGGCGTTAGAACGGTGGCGTGCAAAAACTAAGCGTTTTTTACAATATTCTCACTAAATAATGTTGATGGCGTGAGGTTAAAGTGTTTTCTTTTTGTATTATACTTGTGTAAGTTCTTTCCTTGCCCTATACTCTCACTTTTTTGGCTATGGCCACGAACCGAAACAGTATCACACTACATCGGCAAGCACAAGAAAAAGAACGGAGATAAGAAACATATTATTAATGTCCGGTGAAAGTCGTCATAAGCTGAAAAGAAAAACGGCGGCTTTCCCCACCGTAAAGCGTAGAACAGTACTGGAACAACCTAACAACTCGACACAATATTATAACAACATAGTGCCATAAAGTGCAGTCATTTCCCCTTCAACATGAATAATCGTTGAGCATGGAAATGAATTGAAGCGATAACAATTCTATCAATAATTCCTTCCTGTAATATTTTTCATATGCTAATATGTACACAACTTTCTCCCGGAGAAAGCTGTAGCCTTTGAACCGTGGTAGTAATGATGACGATAATGATGATGATATCCAACCAACCATCGCTTAATACGTACTCCGCATGCCTCTTAGTTTTCCAATTATTTCCTATACGTACATGCATAGTACTGCAAGATACATAATGAGCTATCTATAGACTTCTTTAACAGTGCAAAATATCATATTAGTGATTAAAAGAATATTCAACTTTTATGCAATATGCATACCAGTTTATAATTAGCACATTCTATTTTTTAACGGGCAAATTGTAATACAATTTTAAATAGAACAGTTTGCAGCTTCATCTTCAAAAGAATCGCAGACTTGCATACGTGGTTAAGACTGTGTAATGTTTACGCTTTCACTGCCTTGTCTTAATATCTTTTTCAAGCACACTGCTCTACTTTCTCTATGACTTCCCTTTCAATCGTGAAGTGAAGAGATACCCGCCAACTAATCATCTACTAGGTATGGGATTGCCCGGAAAGTAAAGTATCTCTGATATCTACCGCACTGAAGTCGTTCACTACGTATCCTTAGTTCTGTCACAGAACGTTTTTTCAGCCATGTGTGTGCGGCCTCTTTGCTACATGAGCCAAATGAAAATTCCATGCTTTCACTCAATTCCTCTCGTCTCCTCTTCAGATCATACTAGTGCACTATTAGCCAGATAGACGGGCCTTGTACGTTAAGTAAATTGGAATTTCATGGAATTGATGGAAAGGTATATGAGATATGATCATGTTATTACCTGAGGTCATGTAGGCGTAACTTATCACATGGAAAATGATTATCTATATCCTTGGACAATATCCTATCAGCGACGCTCTGCAACGTATTAGTGCAGTAAGGGTAGAAGATCTTCTACAAATAGAAGTATGATATTACATTGCATTGCTGGACTTTCCTTTCAAATGTTCTGCGACGTAAATCTCTCAATATTCCTTCCTAGTCCACACAAGGTTTGTTACTACCGACGTAGAAGGATGACTGACATTTTCCTCCCTCTTGTCAAAAGAATCTAAAGGAATTTTTTAATGTGACTAATAGCATAATAACTGATAGGATACTAGTAGCCGAATCGGTATCAGGTTGAGGGCTCCATGCGTCACTAGAACTCCATTTTATGTAGCTCCTTTAAAGTTCCACCCTTAACGCTCCAAATTATGAAAGTTAAATCTACACCAGATTAATACCAAAAGTATGGACTGTATAATTGGAAAGTTTCACGTGTATTCTTACCCCTTGTCAACCCAACCCTCATTTGCATTCGTTTTGTTGAGGGTGCTCCTATCCATATAATTTCGCTATTGAAGCACGTCAAAAACAAGATGATTTAATTTAAGATTACTTTTTTTTCGAGGTTCCAGTCCGTTTGACCATATTATCATCAGAATCTACAACTTTATTATAATATTGAAGTATATATTAAGGAATTTAAGTTAGTCTGACGAGAAATGAAAAAAAGTTAAGAAGACTAACGGGGCTAAAAAGAGAAAGTCACAAGGAAGACTTGAATGGAACATAATAAAAATCAAGTTTTCGTTGTTAGGTGATGTCACTGTAGTGAATCGAAGCAGAAGCAAGTAACCACTGCCGACTGGCTTTACATTTATATTTTGTATGCGGACCCTGCACTGCTTCCTACATACATATTGGTACTTAATAGGTACACCTAACTTTCTCTGACATTCCCCAAGTTTGTAAAAGAAATATCTGTTCTTCAAGCAAACTACAACTTACAGATAGTTGCCCAAAAGTGAAAGTGCTTATACATACTAGAAAAAGAGAAGACGAGAGAAAACATTATTGTGCAGAACACTTTCCTTCAAAAAAGAAACTAGTAGAATACTGAATAGATAAAGTTTGAAATTTATATATAATATCTGAAATTGAATCAGTCTGAAATTGAATGGGAATGAGACAGCTTGTAGAATATAGCTTCATATTACAGATTTTTTTTCTTGGGCGATTTCTGACATTATTTTGCTGTGTAACTCACAACAAGAACGCACACTCCATTTGTACTGTATATGTTGTTCACCAAGTCACAAAATTTGTGGTAATTCTCTACAGTGTAATCACAATCACAGTACATACAATATAACAACAACAGTACATATGTGCATCTACTACGGGGTATTCATTCAAATGCCTATACATACGTAAGTGCAAACCAATATATAGCATGAATGCGAGACGAATGCACAATAACATAGGCAATCTCTTTCCAAGAAGATTTAAACTTTTCCCATTGTCATTGTACACTGTATGTTATGTAATGTATCAGTTTAGCATAGTATCCACAGAGTAAACGTCAAGAAAATATGTACAATAGAAAATATGGGATTCTAAAATATTTTTCAAACTATTTTTTAAAGCACCTATCTATAGCTAGTATAGCTACGTACGCACAACTTTGACAGAGTAGGTATGAAACAATATTTTCTCAATGTTTGTGAATTAGGTACCTAGCTCTGTTTTGTTCCGTAATGTTTGCTATCTGGTTATATTTTATGGATTCGTGTGCGGAATCCCGTATGGGGCTCAAGTTCACGTCCCTACTTTCATAGTGCACGAACTGTCTAATGTCTTTATGCCACCATTACTCCCATACTTTCTCCTACAAGCTTTCCCTTCTTCTTTTTCTATATATGGTCTCTACAATTTTATTGTATGAATGACGGCTTAAAATTTGACTTTGCCTTCCTTTCTACTGGCATTTCATTCACTACTTGAATGTACTAAGTATATATTTCAACTTGTAGTAGACCTCCAAATTTTCTTGTCATCATAGGCATTACTTGTGCATACGAAATGAAAGATAGTTTTAAGTTTGTCGCTTGTTCTTCCCCTACCCTTGAATCCATATCCTTGAGTCAAATTCCTTAGCGGTGACTTTCTCTTTGTCTTTCGCAGCAGAGAGACACCCTATATTTCTGTAAGACTGAGACAATTCCTGTCTCTTTAGCTCCTTCGTTATTTTAAGAACAACTCCAGTATTGAAGAAAACAACAGAGCTTCATGTAACAATTATAGTTGTAATGCTTTGCGTTTTAAGTTTGGCGTAAAAATCCTCATTCATCAAAAACAACAAAGGTAAAGACGGTGACTGATACCAACTATGTTTATTTTTCACTTTATCTAAAACAAATATTTGGTATAAAATTTCCACGCAAGATCGTATTTTTTCGACGCAGGAACGCTCATGGAATCATATGTTCATTATTTTGCAAACAAAATCATTTAAACATTCTAGTACTCCTTTCTTGAGTCTGAGCATCCATGCTACCTTTGCTCAATTAAATCTGAAAAACCTGGGTTTGCTTCAATAATTTACTTAATGATATTCTAAATTACCTTCATGTAATTACATTCTTTTAAACAAAAAGGAAAAGGAAATAAAATATAAATGCGACATATTACAGCTGCCAAATAAAATGTTTTACATGTCATGCATTTACATCCTCTCAGTGAATGGATGTATCAAGAAGGAAATATCATACGTAGATAAACTTCTATTCAAAGACTAAACGTAACGGGAATCCACTTGTTTTTGCCCAATTTATTCTATCCATTGTTCATATAGCTATCTACAGGGCGACAGTCAGTCGTAGATGCTTATTATTTGAAAATCCTAATGAGAATGAAGGCTTTATTTTACTTTCTCCCTTTGAATACAATTTTCAGCTGCTGATGCCTGGCACTTCGGAAGACACAGCATTTAATGCTGTGTAAATAAGTGTAAGTATCCTGATTTTTACTGCTTTCTCCAGCTAGTCAAAAGGCCGATATAATTTCAAAGTAATAAATGCAACAATCAACACAGCAGAGGAAGTTCATGTATGTAACGCTAGTCACATTCTTTCTTCAACAAAAAATGAATGTGACGTGAATTACTGTTTGAGACTTGTTTTTGAAAATACGATAATCGGAAGAGCTTTCACTTTATGCTCCTCTTTATAGCATTCCACAAAAAAAGACTTTGGTGCAACTTACAATGCTCGAAACTGTATTTTATTAATTAGGCACATTTTGTGCACGAAATAAGTATGCATTTACATGTGATGAGTGTATTTTAAGTACAAAAGGAAATCACTATTGGCAGGAAATTCCAAATTGTTCCCTACTACTTTCTCTCGTTCTTCCATTCCCTCATAAATTACGAACGGTCGTAGACTGGTACGTATTCTATATTTACATATATACACTCTTTACATGCATGCATGGTTTCTAACTATAAGGTATTGTATAGATCTAGGAAAAGGAAAAATACAGGCAGTAAATCGCATAACGCATACCAAAATACATACTTATATGTAAATAGAAGCATAGGAGGATATTATAGAAGCTGCAAGCCCATAAGTACTCTTATTTGCATGCCTAGATCATTGTTTGCCTTTCAAACCTATGATTCTAATTTTGTTTCCCTTATTAAATCCATTGTATTTTAAGTAGGACAAAAGCTTAATATTTGCTTTCAAACTTTCCCTAATAACTCAGCCTCTTACACACTACAAACATATCTGCAGAGCCACATGCAGAGACAGACACTGGCTATGAGAGGAAAACAATGGAAGCAACTAACTGATACGCAATAGCTTTGGGTCGTAAAAGTAAAAAACTGAAGGTACTTGAGTCACAAGGAAGGATGTCTCACGGATACCGGATATAAAGTGGCACTTACATTTACACTCACACAGTGCATACGGAGAATAGACACATTTCTCTATCGAAACTACAGTTGTATATCAAGGTTTCCATTTTTTGTGCAAATAGTTGATATAGGTACGTACATCCTTAGCTATACATGTATGTAAAAGTATAAAAAATAGAAAATGATGGTCCACAAGTTCGTGTTCCTTTCTTGTTTTTTTCCCTTCTCCCTTTCTCCGCTTCAATGACTGAATAACTCGCGTAGATTGAAAAGAAAATGTTCGTCTGTTTTATCAATCTATTGCATTTACAAGGTTCTTAGGAACAGAGAAGTTCTATCTATATCCTATATTCTGGAGTGGGGAGGGGGGAGGGGGTCGTCATATAGAGCGTCAAGCTCATGAGTAAGTAAAGCTAAGCGAAGAAAAGAGGGAAGGAAAGTAAGCTTTCTCTTTCTTGTTCTTGTTCTATCGCTCATCATCCGCGGAAATCATTTTCTATCTGTGTATCTCGGCCTGAGTATCACACAATCTTTATATCTTCTTTTATTATATAGATGTTAGTGCTTTATGTGCATACTTTGGGATTATATATTAGTATGTATCTAGGTGTATGTCTACGCTCACCCTTTTTTATATTTATCCTCATTTTTCCATCTACTACTGAGAACTCTGGCCAGCCAACCCAACAACCAACACTAATACTTACCGTAAAAATTCCAAAGATAACCGGCATTTCAGAGTTGGCACTTTATACATGGCCGGGCCAATGGTATTAGGTTGCTTATACTATCAACTTTGGCTTACTTTAAGCTTACCGTGAAGTAATTAATTTAAGAAACGAGTGCTTTAGCTTCGTTTTAATTTAATGTTTTGAAGGATTAAAAGTTTTCTTTATTTGAAATTACAATGCGCAATAACTATTATTTAAAATTATTATGATTTGAATTCTAGTTGTAGCATTTAATTTTGAAAAAGTTTTGAATGAAAATATGTTATTTATATACTTTTTGTATAGTAACAAAGCGCGGTGATTTCATATAAATATCAACATATTTTTCACGTTTTTATCATAATTTGAATGTTTGATAGAAGTCTGGATTCTAAAAGCAAGTAATCTAAAGTTGGCCGGGGGTCGCAAAATTAAAATGTAGCCAAGGGCTCTCTTTGGAATTTTTATGGTATACACACACACACACCACTCAGTCCTGCCGTACAATACCAATCTTCTTCTTCCAATTCCTTATCCATATCTCTTTCTTCGTCCTCTGGTTTTCCCGTCATCTTTTCTTGTACAATCTATCTTTATCTATTAAATGGAATAGTAGACACATCAAAACAAAAAATCGCTCCTCTTAAGAATTCCTATAAAGCTTCCATATGAGTCCTTTGAGTCTACAACGAGGAAATTTTGAAGCCTTTTACTGCCATTCAGGCCATGGTACCTAACCTGCCTACCCACCCACGTATATCACAGTAGGCACATTCCTCAAGTCAAGTCATTTGTAACGCTATATTTAGCCACCTTTATAAAGCTCTATAGAACTGTGCTATCAGTTTGATTTAGACTTTGTACACTTTGTTTAGCTAATATATAGAAAATGTCATGTTAGGGCACTAAATCACATACACCTACGTAGAAATATTTGACGCAGGTACCTTCAGTACACTATAAAAATAACCATTGCCTACAAAGAAAGTGAAAGTTACAAAGCTATATTCTTAACTCAAAACTTTAGGAATTATCAAAACCAAAACTTTAATAAAAACAATGGAATAAAGTAATTACTGTTAAAGCCACTGCACTGTCCTACGATACGTGCTACTAATAAAAAGCTGGTCTTCTGTCAGTCACTGCTACTGTAATAAAAGTTTCTTTCGCCCTCATCTCACAAGGCATACCATCCCATACCGTAGCTTTCATCCTTGCCAGAGCTGGATTGTGAGTACGGTCTGACAATGAGAGTGAAGCCACTTTTATGAAAGCGGCACTTAACTACTTTTCATTCCAAACATACCCACCTAAACTTCTAGCAACGGCTACTCACCTGTACGCTGCTAGCACAGGCACACTTGGAAAGTGCAATATGTGACTTCCTATTAGAAGCCTACTCTATATCTCTTTTACTTTCTGGATACATAATTACAGTATGTATCTCCAGCCCTTGCCAACCTATTGACTTTGCTTGTGCTGGTGTTCGTACTCCGGAGTTTTAACAGTATTTAAGTTGGAGCGTTGACTGTTAGCTAAAAACTCAAAATTGATTTGAGGCTAAAAGGGAGGAAAACAGTTGAAAATGGAAGGAGGAGGAAAAGGAAAAAGAGAGCAGAGGGGATGCGGACGTCTTATTAAATTTATCTTCTATTTTTAAAGAAGAGCAACGGCAAAATGGATAAGTACTTTACATCTTATCGGGAGGGGAGATCGAAAAGTAAAAGTAAAAGTGAAAGCAGAAAGAGAAAGGAAGCAAGACTAGAAAAATACACGTTTTGGGAGATGAATAGAACGGAGGAGTAGAGTAGTAGAGTGTACAGTCGAGTGGCTTGAGTAGTTGAGTATGTCGACCTGAGCTCAACGTCTCTACCCAACGTACATAGCCTCACCTCCCTGCTTTCACCTGTCTTTTCTTTTGGATTGGAAGCTCTGGATGCTAGCTTCGAGGACCAAAGTATGAATGCACACTGCATTGACTCACGACAGCGACACAAAAAACTAAGGACTCTTATAAAAGTTCCAATTCAGGCAAAAAAAAAAGATTATGAGGAAATCCGCCTTTTACCCACATCTCCTACATTCTTTTTTAGAGAAAGTTGTTCTGCTTCTCCTGGCTTCCATTTCCATTTGGATTTCACCTTCCTTAGAAGGATTTCTCTGTTATCACCGTGTCCTGGAATATGTAGGTTGTGCTCATGCCCATGCACTTTGCTGCTAGGGATTTGTAATTATATAGCAGTTACCGTTGTTAAAGGCTAGCTGCCTAACTGCTTACGCGTCCTCAAATTTATTAAACTAGAAGTATTCACGTCGAGTCATAATCTTGTTCATCCATGCATGTGTACAAATTGTTCCTCTCTATAATTACGACGTCCACTAACTACCGACTGAGGTGCCTCGCTACGTACTTCCATAGCCATACTAAAGTTTCTAATGCATACCTTCCTTCTTCCTATATAAACTAGAGCTCGAGCTCGTCTGCTAAACTATAATTACTAGACGTGCTTCGCTTTTTATCCTTACATAATACGACTATCCGCGAGTGTCTACAGTCTATAGTCTATACCCCTTCACCTAATTTACTTTGGTTACGGTAATGGTAATGGTAATGGTATGGTATATTGTGCTTATTAGCATCCGAGTAGTGAAGCATCAGCAGCAGGAGTAGTTCAAACCAAAAAAAAAAACGTCAACTACAAATCATGATACGGTTTGTCAAATCCCATACTTCATACTTCATAGTTCATGATTACACCAAATTTAAATCCAATTCAGAACCTAGAAATCCTAGACCAACGCACACGGCACTGCCGTACAAACGACGCTTATACATAATCTCACTTATGGGTAACTGGGACTTCCGTATACAATGAAAAGGCCCGTACTCACAAGTTTGCTTTTGTTCATCCACTTATTTTTCATCTTATTTTTCAACTATACCTATAATTACATCGAAAGAAGTGAGCCGCCTCTTTGCAATTACTAATACAAAAACACGAATAGAATTCGAAAATTTCTAGATCTATTATTCTAATACTGGTAATTGTAAGGATATTTCTGCGTATACTTCTAATACTGGAGTATGCTACCATTTATTTGGGAGGCTTATTTCCAGGTTTATTTATTTTGTGATCTTTTCTTCGATTGCAGGATTTTAATCCTATCATTGTAAGAGCATGAACATGAGCTGTGATTGTGATGTATCTACGGAAAGTATTGAGGTAGTCGACAAAAAGAAAGAATCTTTACTTTCTCCAGCTCACTAAGTATTAAGTAGTTGTCCAATTCCTTAGATGATGGTAGGTTCAAGATGTTCACGATAAGTAGTAGGAACTATGACGAACTCACTCAACAGATATTGTGTTGGATTGCGATTATGTACTTTGCATTTCATTGTACTGCACTGTGACCCAATAAAGGGTGAAAGTGAGTGCATATATGCATATTGTGTATGGGAAGGGAAAGGACATGGCATCTCAAACATCAGAGGAAATGTACTTACATAATGAAAACATATAAACGTATCCTTCTTACATTGGATTTCCTCTCTGCCTTTTGTGTTATTAGATTTTCAAAGGACCAGGATGACATGGATGCTTTCTCCCTGCCCTTTCCCTCACAGGAAATTCAGAAATGTAGGTACGGGGTACAGAAAACCGTGGCAATGATGGTAGACGTATGGGTGGGCTATATTTAAACTATAAGTAGTATACAAAAAATGTGAAAATTAAGAATCACTAGTAGTTACTTATGAGTGCTTAGAAGTAGGCCTACCTTTTTGTATTATTTATTGTACTGAGTATTTATTCTAGTCAGATGGGATTTTAGTTGAGCTCTCTCCTTTTGCGTACAATGAGTGCGGAAGAAAAAGTAAGATGAAGGTATGTTGTGTTCACACGGCTTTTTATTTCCAGGATTTCCAGGTAAAGACTTTGGAGGAGACAAGGAATCAAAGAGATCTATGTATTTATGGATCATAAAAGAAGCACAAATTCAATGCGTCTTACCGTGTCTCTCGACTCTGGTCTACTTACTCCATTCTGCAGTCTCTACGAGCTATCTCTGAGCCCTGATAGCAGTAGCCGTGCCATGGCATGGGTGAGGTGAGACGTTAAAATTTATGGCTCTTCTCCTTGGCGTCTCATGCCACTGCCGACAACAGCAACCACGTACTAGTTCAGTTTCTGGTTCTGCTTCCGCCAGGGCTTTCTCAATTTCTCCAAAAATGAAGTCAATGAAAAACTCCTGCGTGTTTTGACCTTTTTTAAACATACAGGGATGACGTTTTGTGTCGCCTTAAAATGGAAAAATCCTATTTTGCCATTTTTAGCACGTAGACACCCTGGACTGGCAGTTCTTGTGCACAATAAATTTCTGTGTAAATTTATTTTATTACAAATCATTGGAATTCTGGAGCCTACCCAAATTGTCTTGTCCAACGTCATATTTGCTAGGCCTCCTTCTGCTAAAATGTAATGATTCTATAAGTTTCAACCTTTCCTTTATACATACCTACAGTATTGTTCATGTGCATATGGCTGTAGGCCCAATGTTGTAGCATTTAGTCAAAACATCGCTTCCACTGTCTACTTTTGCCTTCTCATTCTCATTTTATACCCCACACATTTTTCTTATACGACTTTCCACCAAAAACCAAAGGCAATTGAGGTAGCGGAACTGTGATGTACACTTTTCTTTGAAGAATTCTAGTCTCTACAGAACTCTATGAGGTTAGTTACCATCCCACCAGGACCACTAGGAGCCCCGCAGTACAATCATAACAGTAAGCACAGACGAGGCCAGACTAGACCAGACAAGACCAGGCCATGAGTATCATGAACACATAGGGACAGAGGCTTAGCGTGCATTGAAAACAACCCACTCTTTTTCTCACGGGTGGCTTATACAAGATATACACAAAAACCCGGACAGATGCTTATATTGTAATTCTCAGCAGTATTACAGAAATACGAATCCACTTTATGGATCACATCAAATATAAATATGGAAAGGAATATGGTTCTATGACTGTATTTCGTCTACAAAGTCCATCTTTCCCAGTGAAGTTTATGCGGAGTCATTCAGTACATTGTAAATAGAGAAAGGGTACACGGCCGCCTGTTCGACAGGTTGTGTGGTCGAAACCATTTGATCGACAATTTACGCGTCGTAGGGGTCGACAGCCCAAAAGGCTCGGCAGCAAAAACGCTCGACCAACTTCCTGTTCGACACAAAATGCTCGACACAATTTGCATTGCTTTTCAAACAAGCTGCCTTTTATTTTTATGCAGTTTGTCGCTTTAGCAGCTCTGCTTTTTGTTTTTTTAACCTGCCTATTTGCTTGGTAAACAGTGTCAATAATTTACCCATTCAATCCATTACCCGTCGAGTTGAATGGTTCAATCATGCAACCTGTCGAGCAGGCAACGTGTTATTGAAGAAGCTATTGGCTTGACATAAAACATTTGGCAACAGGAAAGCTCTAAAAAGTGAAAAGCTCCCTCTGTTTTGTAACTTTGTAGTGGAAAGTAAAAAAGTGTACTTCCGTGATCTTTGTACACGGAGCCCCACATACAAGTCCTGAAAAGAAAGGAGAAAGTTCTACATCTAAAAAGAAAGCATTGGATTTGTGTTTATCCTACATGCAATTTCAATAGCACATTTTGCCCCTTCAACGACGAAGGAGATGCAAGTAGGGTGATAATTCAGAATCTTTTCTAAATATATTCCGCACCACATGCTATCCATGCCAGTTATCCTTCCTCCGAAGAAAAAAGTGAAAGGTCAGAACAGATCAACGCGAGTCGGCTCAAGTCTTAACAGATATAGTAAAGCCGTGGCAATGAAGGCGCAAAAATGGAATTAGTTCAAATATTAAAATGGATGGTAGAAGAGAGTTCCGCGGATTCTTATTCAATCAACGAAGAGCGGACACACGTGTGAACAAAGTAAATAAACCGAAAGTAAGTTAAAACGAAGAAATAGAAACGCTCATAGGACTAAGAATCTATGCATCGGAGTGCTCACAGTTGGACGTAGGGAACTTCCATTTATGACCACATAGAATTTGGAGTCTTAAAAATAATTTTATTTCACCCTTTGAAAGAGGGTTAAGAAAAAAAATACCAGCAATCATGCCAATAAATGTTTCTATTTTCTCCAATTTTTATTGATTTTGTGCTTTGCCATAAAAAATGGGAGAAAGTCATTTGATGGTGAAAAACTATTAAAATGGATGGAAATTAAATTTCAAAACTCAAGTGGGTCTTCATTTAATTATACTAATGTACCGAGCTATTTTTATGCATCCAGAATTTCGACACCAAGCTAAGCCAATACCCACTTGTCCAAGATCAACCCACACTGCCTTGCTATGTATGTATGTTCCCATTGCTATAATTACTACACTGTCGTGTACTGAAGAGGCAAAATGATCTCTCAAAAATGTAAAATCTCCTGTGTTTTGGGAAGGATGTGATTGGTAGTTGTAATTAATTATGTTTTAAAACATTGTTGCTTACATTGTATAATATGTGGATACATAATCGCCTATCAAGCTTGCAAGATTGGCCAAAATTCCAACAAATTTCCTCTTATACCCAAAGAAGGATCCTTTTGCTTCGTCAGGAAGAATAGAGCACTTGAATGTCATTAAAATTGTCCAAATCATTCCATTTCTCCCTCCATATCTTGTTTCTATACGTTCATTGACAAGGTCAAATGGGAAGTTTTATATACCTACTATATACATTGCGTGAGAACCCAGAGGATCTCAAATTGAATTTCATTTCCATTTCCATTCCATTGACATCCCCATAAAAATCCATTTTACGACCCAAAGGAAAAGCAATAGACTCTTGAGAGCGTTGAGAATTCTATAAAATTCTATAAAATTGTTAATTCAATCCTAATCATATCTACCTACCTTCCTATCTAATCCAGTACCAAGTACTGGTTGTGAGTTATATCGAGTCTATAGACGTCCTATATAGTAGACCTACTCAATGATGATGAAAACACTACACACATACAAGCCCATTTTTTCCATCCTATTTAGGAATCTCTTCCATTTCCTGAGCATTGAATCAGCAAAACTAATTTCTGTAAAATATATTTCCATAAAATAAAAAAAAATATTTTATACAAAGCTGCAATCAGATCAGAGCTACTAGGCGAATTTTCCCCCAGATCGATAACACATGACAGGGGCATATGTGCCCTTGTCATTTGCATATATAATTATTTTGATATACTCTATAGCAATAGGACAGGGAACCTTACACCGTATATAGGGAGCTCGCAAATATAACATTACAATAAGCGCTTAAAACCGGGCAAATGTACAAAACAGTACTTTTACAATCTTGAACATGTTTTTAGTGCCGTAATATTTGCGAGGCCCATCCCCCACTCGAATCGAAATCACAGGTGAGAGCATACAAATATGCATGAACAGTCAGCATCAGATACAAAGTAGGTAGATGCCTATATTTATATAGCAAATCTACTGTATTAGCAAATTAGCATAAGCCCCCCCGTAAAAGAAGAAATTTTGAAAGTTGGTTCATTGAAAATGATAACTTTCTTTACTAATCCAACTCCACTCTCACAAAAAGTGAGACATGACACAATTTCACTTTTTACTTTTCACCTCCCGAATTATATCCTGAATAATACATAGTAAATGAGAGTAACTTTCATCTTCTTCCTCTAAATTCACCAACCAAATTAAATTTTGAAGCGTCTACACATAAATAGAGTCAAGTTGGAGAGAGCACACATAGGTACTAATTTTACACATATGTATATTTTTACTCTTTCCTTCTTATTCCCCTCGCAGCTTAAAAAAAAACCCCCACCTCCATTAACGATTCTACTGAATGTAATATAGGAGGCTAGTAGGCTATGCCATGTGTAATGGCAAAAGTTGATCCGAGTCTTGTTCCATTCAAGAGTCAGAATTAAAGGTGAAATGGGTAATGAAATAAAAAATGGGAGTGAATTTTAAATTTAAACCTTCCTTTTAAATCTACCACTAAATATATTCCACATTTCAAAATAAAATATTCTTCTTATTTCTCGCATTCCATTAACATTAGCATTTGGAACATTCACTCGTCACAAACAAGAGCTTGGCTTCTCAAGTACTGCAGAAGATGCAAAATGATGCTACGTTTATATTTATCGAATAATGTATAAATCTGCAACTTTTAAAAGGGGCAAAATTGATCTATTTATATATTTTTGGTGAATATTTGCCGAGTAGGATGTAATTTGAGAAGCATCCTTTTACTTCTTAGGTCACCGTCACGCTATGCTTTATAGTAAGTATAGATTTGTTTTGGTAATATATGTAGGTAATTCTAAACTTGTACAAATTCCCTTTCCTTAGAGGAAATTATTCTAGAAACATAATAGCGAGTCTCAACTGAGTCTGATTTCACCGCTAACGGTGCGGCTGGGGCGGGTGTTAACTTTCATTGAGCCGCCAGTAGAAATAAATGCATGGGAGTGTGTAGTAATGTGTAATGTACCTGACTAAGTAGACCGCAGCAGCCGTTAGGATTAAAGAATGATAATATGACTGCTGCTCTATCCTTCGGCTTTCGGATTACTCAAACTTGAATGGAAAGAGAGTGACGTGCGTGCGGTCTTTCATTGCTCAAGACGCAAAGGGGTCCATCTCCATCTGTAATAGGACAGGTCTCTCAAAAGAGAGAAAGTTTTGGGTCATTTTGCTTCGTCAGTGACGAAATTCGAGAGGGGGTTCTCTTATATGAACGTATCCTTTCATTACATTAAATTTCATCATTATCCACATTTCCATATGTTCCCCTTACCTTCTTAGACACACTCACAAATTTCCCTTTAAGACACTTTATTTTTAAGGAGGCTTCCACCGTCTGCCTTAGACGGTTTAGACAGGTACACTCGACCAAATATAATTTGAATTGACGTTCGAAGGCACTAGGCAATCATAACTCCCTGAAAATATCACTAATTGTAAGAGTAACATTTCAAATTCATCGACTATGCTTTGCTATAAGAACTGTGAAATGAATAGGCATTTGCTAATTCAGATTGGTGTCTAATGAGCAGCCAATACAAATAGATTGTGTAAAATTAGCCTATGGAAAACCTGTTACAAATTCAAGCGAGTATTAGTTACGACGTTACGAATTAGAAAACACTAGCTGATTGGCAACCCGATGGGTTGCAACAACTACATACACCCAGTCATACCGTATTATACTGCAAAACTTAAAAAAGACACAATGGAGGCCTCTTGTTGATTATTTTTACATACACTAATGAATTCTCATCAGGGCTTCTGGCCTATGCCTTTTCTCCTTTGACCTTTCGCCAGATTGAGCTTTCTAGCCTAAACCTGAACCTCTCGACCTCGGCGTTTCGGCCTCAGCCTTTCGGCCTCCGCGTTCCGGCCTGAGCCTTCCAGAGTGTACATTCTGGACCGAGACTTCAGCCCTGACCCTTCCGGCCTATTTATTTCGGTCTGATCCTTCCGGCCTGAACCTT
>JAQFZC010001645.1:0-28127 GCA_034695205.1 Dicyrtoma fusca | reverse complement strand
TCTCGATACTTCATACTTTACTTAGCTCAAAGTATAGGAGACGTCCTATCACTTCAATTGCTACAATTAAGTATTCACATCAGTACGAACCCAATCGCACTTCTACAACTTTAAAATTAAATCTTGTTTTTTAAATAATTAATTATGATGATTTGCGTTGCCATATAGTACTTCTACATTAAATCACCACACCGAGCGTGGTTACTATAGTAGTATGGCATAGTAACCACACACAGTATTAGTATAGTGTACCCTGTTAATTTGTATTAGGCAGCTCCTAAAGAGATACCTGGAAATAGGTAACTATTCGCAGTCATTTTCCTTAAGGCGTTTCCGACCTTACCTCCAGGGGGCGCCCCATTCAGCAGCATCATCTACTTTCATTTTTCTTTGGTCACAATAAGCTTCTTCCAGCAATTTCTTATTTTTCGAAAATTCGCTCAAGAGTTAGGAATGTCAACCCTATGAGGGTCGGACAAACTTTTTTCAGATGTTAAAGATAATGAAAGTTCATAAAACGATAGCTAACATCACCAAGGGCCCAAAAATCACTATAGATTATTTTTGACAATTACAAAGCATCAAAAACTTTTGCTGCTTTCTATTTTCAAAATTCTTTAGCTTCTCCATTTCACTATAAATGCGCAGTGTCATGACAGGGAGTGAGTTTCTTTCCAGAGTCCTTCAATTGTTTATCAATTTTAATTATTTTAGAAACACAGTTCAAAGTTCAGCATTACAAAGGAAACTTAGCATACCTACATATGTTTAAGTAATCTTATAATGTGTGTGATCTATTTAAAAAAACAGATCACACCTGCAAAAATGAAGTTTTTCCGCTGCCAGAAACAGTAGTTCTCTACAACAACGGGTAGGTTGCAGTTGATTGATTTTGTTTAAATAAAGCGCTTAAATTCATTTAAAATCTCACTACACACAAACAATCTGCATTTGCCTTGTGACCCAAAAGTGGGCCATTTTGTGCAGATGTTAAGGGTGCATGTCGGATTGGAATCCTCGCGGACCCCAACGCAAGGCTCTTAGCTCCGACGGCACACTCGCCCTCTGACTTTGTAGTCTTTTTCTGACTCGGATTGGTAGCAGGGTCTTCTATCTTCTTCTCTTTGTCTAATGTCTAGCCTGGCCTTAATGCCCTCTTCTAAATCAGATGCAACTCTTTTTAATTTTCCTACAAGAGACGATTGAACATTTAACATCAGGTGGAGCTACAGCCATTATGGAAATGGAAGGACAAATAAGCTATACAAGGGTTTGACTATTTTGACTTTTTAGACCTTTGCCCAATTCCATTAAAGACTGACTTGGCCGTGTTCGTACGGGGTAAGCTAACCACGTGGGGGTCAGTGTTGGGAGAACAACGCATTAAGCACTCAAACACTTGACTCCCTCACAAATAAAAAGCCAAAGAGACCTTTCAAGACCACTTTGCAGTTAAGATTTGAGTGGACACCGGCCATTTTGCAGTTACACTCACGATATACACCATTTCAAAAACAGGCAAAATATAATAATAGCATTTTGAAAAGACCGTTATACCATAGCCTTTTCTAAAAAGTCAAAAACTGATACACTTGTTTTAAAATATGGAACACATTATGCTACATATTCTTGTCAGAATGCGAAATCTGACAATATCGATTTGAACAGGATGGAAAGCATTATGTTAGCAGTTAAGCCTTTTCAAAAAATACAAAACATGATAACAGCGTTTGGCAAAGACAAAAAAGGTTAAAAGTATATTTTTCATCAATGTAAGTGTTTTAACTATGTTTTGTGCATGATTGGGTGAGCTATCTTCTTGGAGGATGTCTGAATCTCTGGGCTTTAGGTTTAATTTTTTGGAATTGTTGTTGGCTTTCCGTTTCTTTGGCATTTATTCCTTTGGGTCCCTTTCTCCGTTTACAGATCTGGATTTCTCATTCTTTTGTCGTGTCGTTCCTTTGAGTCTTTTCCTTTTTTCCTTGCCTGTCGGCATTCGGGCTTCCCTTGTCGGTTTTTCAATGGGAAGTGCGCAGGAAGCGGACAGGCGGGCGCCAGTCAGAATTCCAGCCAAACCAAAGCCAAGTGAGAGCCAAAAATCGAGCAGAAGAAAAGAAAAGAAAAGCGGAGACAAGGAAAGTGAAAGGAAAGTGAAAGGAAAGTGAAAGGAAAGTGAAAGGAAAGTGGAAAGATGCGAAGAGAGGAGCAGAAGAGGAGTGAAAGCCCAGGGGAAGAGAGGCGGTGGACAAAAACGCAAAAATACCCGGCCATCCATCCTTTCCATCGCAGGCTGCAAAATTTCCTATCTCCATCTCCACAATCATCAACACTCCCGTTGCGCATAAACACTTTCAAAAACATTTAAGTGACTATTCGGTCCGTCATTTAAAAACATGGTATGTACATGATATGATGATATGACATGGTATATCAAAAATTAGGTTTTTGCACTTTTCAGAAAAATCTATTTGGTAGGTTGTTTACAATTTAGATGACGCCATCAGTATGATTCTGTACGTTTCTCAAAGGTGTAGTTATTACGTTTTGCACCTTTTTAAAAAGATATGCTAATTCTTAAACATTATGCTCTTTAAAAAGTCTAACGAGGGCGTTTCATGCCTTTGAGAAAAAGTAAAGTGATCGTTTGGGAGATTTGTGGAAATGTGTATGTAGTTAGTTGGTTTTGCAGGGTTGGAGCGATGGGCGGTGAAGTGGGGAGCGTGGAAATGGAAATGAGGGCAAGAGTAGCGTGGCGGATGAGATAGGCGGTTTTGCAGGAAAGCGTAGGAAAGCGTAGTAGTAGTGGAACGTGTCTTGCACTCATGTAAATCTCGGATTAGTGGCCCATGGTTTGTTTGGCTGTAAGGCTGAATGGGGACGAGGCTTGGTAAATGGAATTTGTTGGGGGTTTCCATGGGAACGACTGGGGAAAGTGCGGTGGGTGCTTGTGGGACTGGAGCCAGGACCGGAGCCAGGACTGGTGCCAGGGAGAGACTTGGATAAATTGGGTTGGGATGCTTTGGCTCGGACTCTGATTCGGCTGGGTTTCGGAGATCGGAATGGGATTCGGATGTTGACGTTGACAGACAAAGTGTAGGACTGGAGCGAAGGAGAAGCAAAAACTAAGGACACACGCCATCCACATAGAAAGCCCATAAACACTCACTCCAAGGCCCACCTCACAAATTACCCACCGCTCTCGTCCTTTCCTTCTTTTCACTTTTATTTCCTCCTTTCCCCTTATACGCCACAACAGACTTTCACTTTCCCCACTTTTCAAACTTGAAACGCTTCCTTTTCCAAAAACCTAACATTAATAATCCATTCTTTTAAACGTTTAAATCCATCTTCACGTTTTTTGCAACATTAAGCCCTGCCTGGTGTGATCATTGTTCTAAAATTTGCAATGCTGCTATAAAATATACTCTTTCCCCTTTTCTCAAAACCTTAATATTAATAAACTCCAAGTTTGAAACGCCAAAATCTACCTTCACCTTTTTTTCAAATAGTAAAACCTCGTTTTGCATTACTTTAAAACATGTATCTTAATACTGGCATTTTTGACTGTTAAAATCTTTCCAATGTTTTCCCTTTCTCACAATGACTTTATAGGCTGCAATATATTTTGAAGAATGTTCGTTACTCTCTGTTTTTTGGCTGAGTGGGAAAGTGTGGTGTAGTGTAGGGAAAGCTCTTGAGACGTGGTTGAGCTTTGGAGAAAGCATTTCTTTTCAACTTGTTTGGGACATTGGATGTTGGGCATTCGTAGAGCATGTGCCATCCCATATTCATGGGGGCTCTCATAAATGACGTTTCCACATGGCTGGAGGGAGGGTGTGAACTTTGTAGTCAAGTCAATGTTGATAAGAATAAAATTGGTGAAAGTGGGCGAAAGTTTGTGGACAGCCCCCGGGACCATCAAAATTATATGATGATCCTTTAGACTCGCACTCTCTCACTTGCCCAATTCCCCTCCCGTCCATTTCACCACTCTCACTACGCTCACTACTTTTCCCATCTCGTATTTTACTATATTTTTATCTTTCCCTACAACCACCGCATCTCTCTCCCATTCCACGTCTCCTACTACACCTTCTCCGCACCATAATATCTGTCCCTTCCCCTACACACTTTTCTTTCCTGGGGCCATGTCAGCTCTTACCTGAGCCGGCAAAAACTACAAGCTAAAATATTCATATATTCCCTTTCTTTTAAAATGTGTCCGCATCCTGTACTACAACTTACCCATGGCCAACCTTCTCATTTCGCCATTTATACAAACAAAATTTATACTCTTCGTGTTTCCAAACATCAATCCCCTGCTTTTTCCTCTTTCAATATTTTAAATTGTGATTTTCCTTTTTTAAACCAGACATTGAGTTCAAGAAACAGTGCATTTTTTGAAGAAGCAAAAGTAATGTATGCCTTAACCTTTTGGTAATAATAATTATGTTACAATATTAGCCTAGAATTTTTGTAAAAGGCGAAAAAGTAGCTTTTAACTGTTTTAAAAAGGTGGAAATGGCAGGTTTCTCCTTTTAAAAAAGTATAAAGCTTGCTAAGAACGTCTCGGAAAGGTGGGAAAGACGTAATGGAAAGGTATAAAAAATAGTGATTGGACTTGTGCTTTGGGCCTGAATTTGTAGACGTGATGTGAATGTGACCCTGGTGTGGGTGTGTGAGTGTGAGGTAGTGTGTGTGGAGCCCCCGGTTGAGTGGCAGTTGCGAAGTGGAGGAGGAAAGGAGAAAGTCGGAAGGGAGGCAGTGGGCTTGTGAGCTCGGGAGACGAAAGGAGAGATCACACTGTCCACCACCTCCTCCTCCAACTCAATTCATTAGAATCAACATCTTGGCTCCTCCGTGAGTGAAAGTCGCTCGTCTCTCTCCACGTCTCCACCATCCTCCTTTTACAGTCCGCATTAAAGTCACCTAAAAGAGAAAGAAAAGTGAAAGTCAAAATAAAAATCACTTTCACTCTCTCCCATCCACTCCCTTCCTTGGCAGTCAATTCAGAAGCAAGATCTCATTCTCACACACACACACTGCCTCCCTCCCCAATCACAACCTATCACAACCCAACAATTCTCTCCTAACCATCTCTCGCAAATATATTTACAAAACAAACCATCAACTCTCTTCCACACGCTCCTCTCACACTCTCCAACCCCACCAAAGCAATCAAATATCCACACATTCCCAAAAGCTCCTCAAACTTACTTTCACCTTCACAACACAAATCCCAAAGCCAAAGCTCTACCATTTGAAAAGGTCAATTTCACAATTTAAAATATATTTAATGCTGCCTGTAGTACCTTGTTTTTTAAATTGTGCCATCTTTAGTGATGCTGTGTAAAAAGCTGTAAGTTTCCACCAATTTGGAAGATACATTTAATTTAACTTGTATTTTAAACAGTGTAATAAGCTCTGAGCCATCTGCGAGTGGTGAAAGTGGGTTTTTGAGACGCGTGTAAAAATAATACGACAGAGTTTAGAGCGAGAGGTACGCGGTGTTTGAGAGCGGAAAGAATGTGAAAATAAAAGTAAAATACTTTGAATTAGTGAGCGAAGTGAAGGGAAATGAAAGTTTATTTATTCATGTGCCAGCTCGGAGTGACAGTGGGAATGTGACAATGGGTCTGGGAGGTGGACGTCGAGATGATGACTAATAAAATATGCTGCTGTCTAAATCCTGAGCCTGCTTAATTATTTGTCCTGTGGGTTTGGGAGAGAAGGATCTCTGGAGCGGAGACTGGCTGTACAAAGGTCCTGATTAATAATTAAAGACACGTGGATAAATATTTGAAGAGGCACTTGAAGTGAGCCCCAAGGTCCCAGTCTCAGTCCTGGCAGAGGGAGAAGAAAGTCTTGAAAGATAAAAGTGAAAGCGGGGAAGGGGAAGTGAAAGTGAAATGATGGAATAGTTGGAATAAATAAAAAAGCAAGTCTGGGATTGGGGGCAGGAGCGGTGCGTGTGCGTGCGTGCGAGTGAAAGTGCGTAGGTGAAAGTAGGTGAAAGTAGGTGCTGAGATATAATGTATAATTACAGTCACAACCAAAGTCCCGTATAGTCTGCCACGTACCCAGGGGCCACCCACTTATTACGTCACACACGAACGTCAAACTACTTTCCCCACCAACTTTTTATTATTCTAAGCTCTTTTTTCTCTTTCACATCTTTTCCAGGCTCACAAGTATATTTTACTCATCAAAATCGCTAATTCCACATTTTTCCCTTTCTGAAATGTTGCAACTGCACATTAGAAATTGAAAAGTATAAATTGATAGTACGTTTTTGGAGTGTTTAAAACAGCGCGTTATCATCATATTTTGATACCTTGGGAAGACGCTGATGTCACTTCTTGCAATACTCGCACAGACTTATAGCTTGAATTTATATAACATTTGGTCCTTTGACTTGGAAATTTTTAGCAGGGCCACTTGGAGCGTTTTGAAAGTGGAAGACGAAAATCTAGTGGCGTGGATTTTGTAAAATGTGTGCAAGTGGAGGATTTGTTGGTGCTTGTGGTGAGTGTGGAAGTTTGAAGGACGTAATATGTGGGAGGTCCGTGGCGATGCTTGTGGGATTTGTTGTGTTGGTTGTTGGTTGTGAATGACGTTGGTGGTGGGTTGACGTAGATGGACTTTATTTACTTCCCTCCGCATCCCATCCATCGCTCATCTAACTCATCTCATCTCATCTCATCTGTCTCTGCCCCGCCGACCCACAAAGTCTCACAAACGAGAGCACTCAAAGGCTAAAGGCCAACCAGCACCGTCAGCACCCGCGTCAGTCCTCCACGCCAAACAGAAGCCCGTCTCAAGCCTCACAAAAACAAAACCGACCCGAAGACGGATCTCAATTCCAACTCAAGTCCACTCTCCGACACACTTCGCACCCTCCAACAATCAGTCCCAAAACCCCCGCGGGAACCACTCTCCAAAAATTACAACAAATAAAACATTCAAATTTAGTACCAAAACATTTTTAAAATGAAGAAACCGTAACCCTCATGGACGAGAGTGCTGGTTGTATAATAATTCCATGTATACTACCTTCAGTTCTAATATAATTGGTCAATCAATTTAATCCTTTGTGATTTTTACAATGTGATAGCAAATAAAATAAAATAAATAACCAGAACACTGATACGTAGTGTAGTTATGGAAAATATTTCAAGTCCAAAGTGCGAGACCCAAGCTGCTCATTAAATGCTGGAGGGGCAAAGGAAGGGAAAGATTTGGAAGCGGACACGGACGAGGGAAGGACATAGCAGTAGTACAAAGTCAAAATATTTAATTACAAAACTAATAAATAAAATAAATAAAAAATAATTAAATGCGAGTAGAATTGAATTGAGGGTTGTTAGCTTCTGTTTTCGCTCTTGAGTGGTTACATTGTTGAATGGTAGGGATTGTTACGAGTTCCTCCGAGTTATTCTGTGTTCATTGGGGAAAGAGGTGGTCGGTGAAGGTGCGGAAGGGGCTATCTACACTCGCGTTCTTAAATGCAAAACACGCTATTTCTCCTCTTTTTTCTTGCTGTCGAGTGTCTGAAAAGTCAGGTGCGGCTTTTCCGGTTCTTCTTCTCGTTTGTCCAGAGCCAACTCGCACTTTCTCTGCTCTGCAAATCCTCCACTTTATCAAACAGAAAAAGCCAGTATCTATACACACACTTGTAAAAAGCCATAAGCTCTCAACCTACCTGTAAAAAGCTTCCGGTTGGAAAGGGATAATCTTTTAAAATGCTTTTCAAAGTTGGAATAATCAAAATATTATATTTTCAATTACCATCAAAAATGCAATTTAATAAAAAAGTGTAAAACCTTGTAGTTACACTTTTAAAAAATTGAAAATTCTGGTGTTTACAATTTTTTTACAGGGCAAAACGTCATTATTGGACGATTTCAAATAATTCTTGTATTTACTCTTTTATAAACTTCAAAACCTCAAAATCATTTTTGAAAAGAGCCAAATTTTTATAATGCTCGTTTAAAAAAGACCGAATGATACAAATACAGGGAAAACTTTGAATTTAGATTCCAAATAAATGCACAATTCTGCTAGTGCTTTCTAAATAGTACAAAACTTGATAGTAGCCCTCTTTAAAGATTAAAAAACCTTGAAACCCTTATTTTTTGGAAAAGGTCAAAACCCAACCCATTTTCTTGAAAGAGAGCTACCAAGTTATACATGAGAAGCATGAAATAGCGTGTTTATTGTGTTTCGTAAGATGCAGATAGCCTGTTTTGCACTTTGTGAAGTTGATGTAAATGTGGGAGAGTTGAGAGGCCGGAAGATGTCGTCGAAGAGCGACGGGCAGCGGCGCGGGAGCGAAGACGTGGATTTGCTGGACTTTGAGGCTAAGAAGGCGGAGATCGGGAAGCAGCTCCGCTACGGACTTCCCACCACACTCAACATGTCCAAGGTCACGACCACCACCAACGTGTTCAAGACAGAAGAGGACACGGACGAGGTCATCGAGGTCACGGAGGTCACGAGGGTGACGGTGGACGACAGTGTGGTTGGCTGTGGGACGAGTGAGACGCGAGAGCGACCGTCCCGCTGCCCCTTCGACTGGACTTTTGGTGTGACCTTGACCAAATGGGCCACCTTCATTGCTGTGATTGATATTGTACGACCATGTCAAAGTTCAACTCCTTTTCATTTCCATTTAGCCCATTAGCAATTTAATTCAGTTTCCAATCCACTTTGCATTCTGAATTATTAAATAATTCCATGGATCTAGCGAATTACTTGCAACTTGTTTTTATTATTTTCCATGCTTTCGAACACGCATGTCGCATCCTGCCTCAGGAAAGACTCTGGTTAAACGACAATAGATAGGAATTAATTTGATAACTGAATTCCGCAATAATAAAATCATTAACAGTATTAATAAATAGCACGCGTCTTTCCTTGAGGAAGGATTCGAAATGCGGTTTGGAATGCTTGGAAAAGAATAAAAAGAATTTTTTAAGAATTCACTCGCAGAATTAATTAAACGTGAAATTATTTAATTGTTCGTTTAAAGGCGAATGTCTAAAATATCTCTTTCAAAGAACTGGTCAATTCTGAAAGTGTGTTCCGAAATTCTGCTTTTTCGAAAATTTGAGTTTTATTTAATGAATTTGTCAACGTGAATTTTGAAAGCATAATTTGAAATGACATCAAAAGCATAACGATTCTTACTTGTGTAATTTTTAAAGGCGAATTTCTTGGTGTACTTGCCATATCCGAAACTAACCTTAAAATCACTATTAGCCTGTCGAATATATTTATTTGTATCAAAATGATGAATTTGAAATTTAATGGTGATGCACGTTGAATTATTTTGTTTTGAGTTTTTAAAATGCATGTGTGCAGCATAAATGACGTGTGTAGTAAAACTGACTGTCCGTGGTTGCAGGTGAAAGGAACGTTTGGACTGATTTTTGCGGCTTATTTAGCAGCTTCAATATTTAGACTGATGACGGAAACTCCTGATTTTGAGGATTTAAAACGCAGGATGGCTCACACGGAATTTGTCTATATTTTCGCCTACGGTGCTACCGGTAAGTTACGTCACAAAAACAGCTTATTTGAGCTTCTCAGTATTTTCATGGAATTATTTCAAGATTTACAATTCATTGATTCGTTTGATCGTAGGCTGGGGGGTTGTGCTCACTGTCTGTGGAATATCTTTGTGGAATTTCTTTCTCATTGTGTTCGGGAAGATTCTCTACGATGCCACTAATCAGGTACAGTTCTCGCTCTTCCCAAATGGGAGCTAATGGGCTTCCAAATAAAACTACCGCAAATCTATTAAAACCCCAAAATTCGGGCCTAAATAAGACGTCATAGTATGTGGATTACAAAAAGCTTTCACAAAAGTTTCACTTTGATGATCAGGATGTAAAAGTGCAGGAATGTAGGATTTCAAAATAACGAAAACTATATTTAAAATTTTAAAAAAGTGAAAAATGTAACATGTTTCCATTCAATTGTGCCTCAAGTCTTAAAATGTGGTAGAAAGTGGATGGGGTTCCAGGAAGACACGGATTCAAGGGAGGAGGAGCTTTTGAGCTCAAATTCGTACCCAAATAAACATGAATTCATTTCAAATAAAATGATTTTTTAAACAATTCAGATTTGTGGCACAGAAATCTTGTTTAACTTGATTTGATTTTCCTGATTTTCTTAGTAAAGCTGTAATTGTAGGGAGACAAATTGGGGTGTGGAGTGCGAGCGCAGTGCGCGCAGTACGCGCAGTGCGCAGTGTAGTGTTGGTAATGATTGTGTTGAATTGCAGCGGTGTCTGGGGAAGCTGCGCCTGTGGTACTTGTCCACGATGGTGAGTTTGGCGCTGCTGCTGGTGATCTGGGTGCGGCTGGTGTGGGCGGGGTGGGACTGCGTGGACTCGAACCTCTGTCAGTGGCCGCACAACAAGTGGGTGTGGGTGGGCGTGGCCAACTTGCTCCTCCTGTCGCTCCTCCCCACGCTCTACGCCCTCGCCATCGTCCACTCCATGACCGCCATCATTAAACTCACGCTCCAGAAAATCGCCCTCCGCCAGTGCACATGCACCTGCCACTCTGCCTCCGCCGCCCCCAGTCCCCCCGCCACCCTCTCCCTCCCCCTCAACGCACCCCCCTGCCAAGGTCAGCCTCCCTTTTACCATTTATACTCAAACTAACTATGCAATTCACACGCTTTCTGCACTTGACACACAGTTTCGTCTGCATCACTTTTCTCTTTTGACAACATCGCCTTTTGAAATGATAATTAAGATTTTGTGCATATATTTAACCTTTCTAACCCTCCATGAAACACAGACAAATGTTCTTGAGGCCATTTGGAACTTTTGAAAAGTTCCAAAGCCAATTCTCTTTCGGACCTTTTCCCCTCAGTCTTGGATCTTTCTGATTTCTGCTAATTTGGATTTTTTAATTTTGAAAAGACGATGCTTTGATGGTTTTGAACTATATCGCCTACTTAAAGGCAGTTTGACCGACGTCCACTATTAATGTAATTTTACAAATGCAATGTGGTGCAGTCCATGGAGTTTAGATGCCATGCATGGACCAATAGTGGATCTTGTGTTGGGACGTGTGTGAAAGTGTGAAATGCCGGGACTGGAAGGTGAAAGTATTGTAACGTGATTGGTTTCTGTTTGCTTAGGTGAGTGTCACTGCCAGCGGACGCTGTCTGTGCGGACGAGCAGTGGGTCGCGGAAGGGCGGGAAGCGGGCGCGGCGGGGGAATTCGGGGGGCGGTCGGGAGTTCGGGACGTGGGGCGGGAAAGAGAATGCCTACAAGAACTCCAGCTTCCAGCCGCCCCTCCCGCCGCCACCCCCGAACCCCCACTGGAACCAACTGAGTCAGAACGAAAGTCCCTCCTACAAACAGACGCAAGTCATCCTCCCGCTCAACTACCACTCCACCCTCCAGCACTCCTACCGCACCCCCCACGCCCACTCCTCCGCCGCCCCGCCCGCCCCCGCCCACCACGCCCACGCCTACGTCAACCACAACCTCAACAACTTCAACTACAACACCTGGTCCGCCATGTCCGAGAAGGAGAGGGAGCGCAACCGACGCAGTCTCAACCTCAGCATTCAGAAGCAACTGGAAATGGAGGACGAGGAACACCTCGCTCAGGCTCTTTGCTAGGTCACACAAATTATTGTCTCAACTCAATTAAATCACAAACGATACGCATTTCCCCGATCAAGAAGCATTGGCGCAAATCCACTGCCCGCTAAAACCATTCATCGCAAGTCACACGTCCTCCACGTCCCGCCAATCAACTTTTTACTTAGACGTTTAGAAAAGAATTGAAAGCTACCTTGACTGTTTTCTAAAAGTAGTATAATTGGCATTTATAATTTTTATAAACAAGTCGGTAGGTAAGTTTCAAGTGGATGGTTAGTTACTCTGTCATTAAGGGACTCTGGACTTGCGCCACAGTGCTATTAAGTGGGGCATGGACTTGTGACACAATGTTTCTTCAACGAGGATTTGGAAGAAGCACTTAATGAAATCTAAGTGATTTACCAACGTGTTATTTAGTTAGCGGTTAATTTAGTGTCTAGATTACTTCTTATAAGATACAAAGTCAAAATAACTGTTATACAACCGTTTATATCTTTTTCATAATACACTCGAAAAAAAACTCAACAAAAATATAGCGTCGTAATTTATTATTAAAATAGCGTACACAATGACACACATTCAAAGCTGAAGAACTGGGCTAACTAAACCCATTTTCAGAATTTCCCAAAATCCTAGGACTAAAACAAAACAGCCTGAGAGAGAATTTTGCATTCTCGCAAAGTGTTAGCTGACCTTTGACCTTTTTAAATTGAAACTGTTGGTACGTCCTGTGCGTACAGAACTACGCCTCTCGAGCAACACAAACACTGAATACGATTCACGTCGAGCATACGCTGCACCTCAGTGGACACTGTTGTACCACGTAATTATTTGACCTTTGACCTTGTACACTGTAACACTATACCTATATATCTCTACCTGCGTAAATGTATTAACCTTTAAGAAGATATGACCTACCCGAAATACCTGTGCTACGTCAAAGTATCTATTTACCTCATTGGCGTGGCTGAGTAGACGGAAGGCGTGAGTCCGGTGGGAATTCTGGGAAAGGCGCCATTTTGTACCTTCAGCCACGCCAAATAACGACTAGTATTACCTAGATGAAACTACTATATATTATTATATCTTTTGAGATTAATTTTATTGGGAATGCCAATCTTTCGAAATTTCAAATTAATTTTCTAAGGCATTACACACAATAAGCCTATCGCACTATATTGTATTCAAAAGTCGACGTCTACAACTAATTTTAAGAAATATTTAAATATTATACCCACGATGTTGAGTAATGCTATATGACCTACTAAGGTCTTCATTTATTGAAAATACATTAAATAAAGCTACAAATAATGATTGTTACATAAATTCCGCAAGAAGGCAGCGATATTACATGCTACGTGTAATACTTGCCTCGCATAGAATAGCCAAACATGAGAAAGTTATATTAATTATTGTGTATGTAGGAAATCAATATACGAAATAAATTAAATCGACACAAGTCAGTATTCCGCAAGTATAATGACGCAACGTACGTACATACTTATAGTTGGTACAAATCACAATATTTATAATTAAATCAAAATTATTATCTTCACATTTTTAATTTACCAATTTCTATTCCCCGCGTCAACCACGGCACGGGTTTCTTCAACATCTACTCAATCAAATGCGAGTGGCTGGCGGTCTGAGGTAGCGAATAGCGATTTTAGTTTTTTCTCACTACAATAAATTATTATTATTTGATTTTTAAACAAAATACAATTTCAACGAACCAAACTATAACATTATTGTGTGTTTTTGAACGTCCATATATAACGATGTACTAGTATTTCAACTCGGAGATTATCCTGCAACAAATAAAAGTATGTTGAAACAATAAAATCCAAAATGTTTGACAACCAAACTTTTTAATTAAATTAAAATTATGCTCCATAAATCAGCAAATCACTGATAATGATGTTACACAAGTAGATTTGTAATAATTAGTAATCACATATTCACAGAGGCAATAACAGTAGTTTACCCGTCAATATTATTTTATTATAGTTGCATTTTTTGTATAATAAACCTACAGCCCAATGCCCAATCGCCCAATAAGTTGCCAAGTTCCTCGAAAATATTTTTTAGTAATACTTAAATAATCAAATAAAGCGATGCACGAAAGGTGATAAAAGTTGTTAAATATTTATTTGAGCAATATAATAAATTATTGAGACTATTGAGAGCAGCACTGATTATTAAAAATAATAATATTATTATTTATTTTCGATTGTTCAACTTTTGATACAATAATTTTAATTTTTGTGCCACAGCACAGAGCTGGATGGAAATTTTGCAATAAAAAAACAGCGTTAGGATTAAATTTTTTATTAATTTCCAATAACTATACAAGCAGAATTTTTCAATCCGACTGGAGACTAAACAATATTAGGCTTGAGATTCATAAACCTTTATTTATGCTCTTTTGTTTTGAACGGGAGCGAATTTAAAAAATCCGAATCCGAAATCCGACTGTGGATCCGTGGTTCTTGCTTGATCGTTTCGTCGTGATCTCCGTACACTCCGTACTAAACTTGACTAGTGTTCATTTTGATTGAAAGTCATTTAAAAAACAAAATAGTTTGAAAAATCGACCTGTCTGGGTTTCTTTTGCATTTGCTACTTAAAATGCACGGGAATCAAACTAAACATCCTAAAATCCGGGAAAATGAAACAAAACCGTGAGTTTGAGAATGCACCGTTGAAAAAGATCCCTTGTCCGTGTCTAGGCTGCAAAAGAGATGACGAATTAGATCGAAAATTATTTACGAAACAGAAGCAAAACAAAGGAATAGCATATGAAAGGTCGTCCACCTCCAAAGAAGGTCAAGGTCAAGGTCAAGGTCAAGATCCGTCTCCACTCCGACAAAGGCGCCATTTGTTGGACAGCGATAGTGACGAAGTTCAAAGCTACTACTACAAATACCGCAAGCGAATCTACAAAGGGCCTCCCGAGTCTGACAGTTCTGGCCCATGCCAGGAGGAAGGAAGGGGCTTTAACAGCTACACGAATGGGCGTCGGGGTCAAAGTTCGAGGTCAACTTCAAGGTCAAGGACCCAAAGTCGCAGGTACAAGAAGAGAGGCCGGCCTCATGACAGAGAAGCGGAGTTGTGGCGGATGGAAGCCATGACGGAGGGTCCGCGTAGCGCGGGAATTCAAATGAAAAACGCGCTTGCCCACCACCTGCACCAGTCGGCTGGTCTTCTGCTCAAAATTGGCGGGCCCTTCCTCGCCCTTGTCCTCTTCGTCCACGTGACCTTTGGGTCAGGGGTCGTCGGGGTTTTTATTCCAGAGTCAGAGTGCTTCATGGACAGTCTGGCTGAGAACTTGTGTGAGTTGGCGGAGAACGGGTGCTCGGGTCCCTTTCTGGGGTGGATGTGGTGCGAGGAGAAAATTCAAGAATGGATCACAAGCTACAACAATCAAAAGTGGTTTAAGCCAAAGCAGAACCCAAGCAAATTCAAGTTTTAACCTTTTCCAAACCTCAATCCATCTAGTCTTACACTTTTTTCAAAGCTTTTGAAAATGTTACTTTCAAATTATCGTCTTTTTCAATATGTTAAAAATTTCTAAGGATGTAGCTTTAATTTTTTTGAAAAAGTTAATTTCTTGCATTTTTTAATGCATTGCTATCACGTGGTTTACCAGTTCCAAGTAGATTAATTCGTTTCTATTCAAAATCACTTACATAGGTAACCACGCCTGTGGTTTATGTTTACCTTGAACTTACATAGGTACGTATGTAGCTAAGTACTAAGTGAAAATGCAGAGGGCAATGCGTAATTGCAAAACTCGGTAAAAAATGAATAAAATAACGAACGAATCCTTTTCCTTTGCAAGTGTTAAAATAATTGGCATGCACATTCCAAGGATTTTATTCAGTACAATAAAATTAATATATTTTTACAAATTTTAATAAGCAATTGCAAAGCTTTGCTTTGGGGTTCGAAGTGGTGTAAAATAAAGGTTTTTCTTTATTAGTGTACAGAAGGCCTGTTTTGTTGCATAAGGAAGAACAAGTGTTTTTGAAAGGGTTGATTGCATTGTTGTTGTGTTACTGTGGATCCAGAATAAGATTAGAGAGGACAGCGACTGACAGCGAGTACGGAGCCTTTGAAGGGCAGAGACGCAGAGAAGCGAAAAGGAAATGACGCCAGAAAGGCTTTGATCACTCTTCGCATTATTTCCAGCTTATGCGACTATCAAATCTCTCCTCTTCTCTTGTCATCTCCCCATCAATTAAAAATCTGGGCCAAAGTCAATCTTCAATGAATGAGGTCACCAGGTGACACGAAGCAAAATCAATCCAATGCAACTTGTTACGTCGCCTCTTGCTTCTTGTCACTTGTAGATTATTCAGCAATTGAGTGATTTGGGACCTTGGCAGATGCACCACAGCTGGGCTCATGTCATGTCGTCGTTCTTGGCGAACCAGCCAAGCATTGTAAAACGAAACACAATAACTGCATTTACATCTGGAATCATTGGATTAGAATTGAATAACAAAGTAAATGCATTGTAGCTCCATTTCGTCATTACATTAAATGTAAAGCTACAGAAAAAAACCCTAGAAATAGAGTACAGGCATGTAAACAATTAGAAAATTAGAATTCCAGGTTTGAACTTGACAATATGGAACTGAGCACATGTCTGTAAAAGACTAATACATAATTAGATTCACAATACAAAAGATGATTAAATAAATGGCAAAGTATAAATAACAACTGCATAGCTCCGTCAACTGTCAACTGCCTGTTAGGATCAGCGACGAGTAAATCAGAATCAGTGCTTCAGTTCATCAGTGCTCAGAAAAGATCAGTCACTTGGAAATTATTAAAATTAATTTTTTTTCTAAAATACGGCTTGGGAAAATGAAAGCTTGTTGGGATTTGGTGGTGTTGGTGGGCGTGGTGTCTAGTGTGTGGATTGAGACGGAGCAAAGTATTGTGAGAGGGGGTGGAGGGGGTGGAGGGGGTGGAGGGGGTGGAGGGGGTCGAGGGGGGGCAGTGGACACAGAGGACCAGAGTTGGGACTGGGAAGATGAGTTTGCGGATGAAAGTGGGACGGAAGTTGCGGTTGTGGGACCCGGGATGGAGGACCCGAAGCACCCGGATTTAGTGACCGACGTGCCCTACGTGGACTGCGGCTCCAAATACGCGTCCCTCTTTGAACTGACCGTCTTCCCCAAATGCGGAGCCAACAACTGCACTTTAATTCGAGGGGAACCCGCCATCTTGGGCGCCGGCTTTCTCCCCAGAATCAACAGCTCCACCCTGAGAGTGAGGGTGGATCGAATCGACCCCATCTTCGGATTCACCACTCTCCTCATCCCTGTAAGTCCACCTCCAGTCTCACTTTTTAACTTCCTTTCCGCTCCAACACAATTAGTTTTAAATATTAGCACTCTGTCTGTAAGAAGAACACACGACGTTCCTCTGCAGGGTCGTTGGGTCTCTTTGTGGACACCTCTCTTTCCTCCAGTGCAGTGTCAACAGTCAAAGTTACAACTTTATATTCTGAGGAAAAGTTTTGAGAAAATCGACTTTTACAGTCGTTACAACCTTTTAATCAATCCTATTACAATACAACCACAATATTTCATTTTATACTATTTTTTAGAACGGTTAAAACGCTTCTTCATCTTTTTCAAATAATGTTAATTGGTCATCTTGGACTTTTGAATGCATAAAACGTCGTTTTGCTCATTTTGAAAAGCACATAAAAGTCGTTTTGCTGTTTTGAAACCGTTAAAAGATCGTTCTGCACTGTTTGAAAATAAAATTGAATGTTGTATTATAATTGTAATTTATAGTAGGTACTATAAGTTGCTATAGGTATCTTTGACACGTGAGAAAGGATGGGGTTGCCATGACCGTTCGGGGTCACACTGACCCAGACCCTACTTGTAGTTGACGCTCAATTTTTCATAGGGATTTAATTGTGTGTTCAAAATGGCAGGAATTCAAGGCATGCGGCGAACGATTCAACGTGACTTGTCCAATCGTGGAGAACGAGCGTCAGTATGCCAACGTGACGGCCACCTTCCCCAAGTCACTGCCACCCATGAACATTGACATCCGAACCATCATCATGACCGAAACAAATGACATCTACTTTTGCCTCGACAGCCACGTCATTCTTGCTTAGTTTCCTGGAAAATTACCCCATTTTTAAATTTATATATTCACATTATGTTTGTTCAACCACTTTATCTTTCACTTTTTGTTACTCCAATTTTGTACCATTTTATTTTCCATTTTGCCTATATTTTTAAAACCGTCTGTGTAATGTCTAATTAAAAAATTAAATATATTTACTTATGAGAATGAATCATCGGATCGTTGCTCTTGTTTTCTTCTTTTGCATTTTTTGATGTACTCAATGTTTGGTTTTTTCGCTCAGAATTACCACTGAAATTATACGGCTTAAAAAAGCGGTAAAACATTACAATTGAATTCATATCAGGTCATAGGTTAAGTATCGGTCGGTTCAGTTTATTAGGCAACGTGAATTATTAGTTTACTTTATTTAAGCTGCAGTTTTCAGGTCTGTCACTTTATTTTTGTTAATGTTTAAAATTTATAATTTGTGAGTTTGGTATTAACTAAAGGCTCCGTGAATTTATTTATATGCAAATTAACCTCAATCCTCTTAAATCGGGTATAGTTTTCAGTAAAATGCATGTCTCTTTGAAATAGATAAAACCATAAGAATATTTTTGTACTCCATTTGTGATATTATGTATAAACTGTAGGTAAGTTTTAATACCTACTTATATCAAATTGGTATTTCACTAATCGTTAAAACTTTTTTGAATGGTAATTTTTAATCAAGGCAAGCGTCTAAATCTAAACCTAAAGTGTGAACCACATGACAATTTTTGGAGCAAAATATCTTGTTCTATTAAGTTCTATTAATTACCTGTACTGAAATCAGGGTTGAATTTTCAGCAAAATGGCTTCTCTGAGACATTCAAAGCAGAAACGGAAGGCGTCCACCCCTAAATTGTTTGTGTCTACAAGAAATCAGACCCGAAGTAACTTAAACACAAGAATCGGACGTTCTGTCAACAGCAGTAATGGTAGGTTATATTCCATTGCGTTATTCCGCCCACTTGCTCGGTAAAGTATGTATTAATTATTTTATTAAGCTTCCTTTTGCATCTCAAGCAGCGATAGCTGCATAATGTATACCAAATTGCTTTGTTCTATTATTGCAGATGCTTGAAGATGTGTAACTTATATCATATATGATACGGTAATTAATTAAGTTTATTTTAAATTATTTATGCATCTTCAAGAATTGGAGTGCATAGGTGACGGAGATTTGTGTAGCAGACCACAACAGAATGACGCGGTGAAATTTCTTGATGAGGTCAAGTCCGGCAACGATAACCACAATAGGACAGAAGAAGAGAACCGAATCTCAACTCCGGACTTTAACATTTTTGAGTCATTTGCTGTACGTTATTTCTATTCGGATTTACTCTATCAAGGATGAAAATAAAATTATTCTTTGGGATTCCCGTCCAGTATTAATAATAATCACATAAAATACTTAAATACCAATGTAGGTATTATGAAAAATGACTAATTGAGTTTGAATTAATAAAGTAATGCCATTTAAATTGGTGTATGTTCTTTAGATAATTTCCTTGATTTTGAAGAACCTGGACCACAAAGATATCCTCCGGCTCCGGGGCATCAGTCATCGCTGGAACTACCAAGCCTGTGCAAATCTGATTCGAACCTCCGTCGCTCGGCTTCACACTAAACGTCGGCTTAAGCTTTTCCTGGCGCTCATTCACCGGAAAAATACACTTGGCCTGCCTTTCCCCATTCGAGACCTCATTCTCTCATTCAGTGGCACTTTCGCAGAATTCCAGCAGATTGAGACACTCTTTCAATCAAGGGACTCACCCAACAGCGATAAGACTGGCTTAATTTCACAATTCGAATTCAGCATAGTCGAATTAAACCTAGAATTCAAAAGTGCAGTAACGCCGGATCTGAGCCAAGACCAAACCGCACCAGAAAACTGGATTGAGTCTGACAAGGCACGGCATTTTCTGTGGAGAAATTCGAAGAAGCTTGAGCGACTGGCAATATCACTGGACGTAGGTTGCGTATTTGGGTGCCAAGTGAAACCGTCCAGTCGACTCCGTCTTGTAAAATCGCGGAAAGCTCAAAGACCCTTCGTCATCCCTTTCCCAAGTCTGAAACAATTAAGCTATAATGATGAAAACGAACTCCTTCACACTATTGACAATGCTGGAAAAGGAAGTGGGTTCCTCGTGAGCTTAATAAATTCATCGCCAATCCTCAGCTCCCTCTCCGTCTCCTGTGCTAACGACCAAGTTCTACTTAAAGTTCTTCGAGAAGTTAAACCGGAAGCTCTCCAAAGTTTGAGCCATTTGTCGTCGTCAGTAGTAACCGCAGAACACGTAGCAGATCTAACCAGTGTTTCAATACCGACTGGCATTCGTGGATGTGAAACCTTAAAACTTAATTTGACGACAATACGGCTGGAAAATTTGGTTCACAAATGCACCCTGACCTTCGAAACATTTCAAAATTTCGTCAATAGTGTTTCGGAAAAATTAGAACAACTTATTTTTAATTGCCGAGTTACAATGACACGGGAAGAAAGACTTGCGGGAGTATTTCCCTTCTGTCCACAATTAAAAATGTTAGAGCTAAAACAGTGGAACACTGGGAGCCTTGAAGCGTTTAGTTCCAAAAACATTCCCAAGCTTGAGAAACTAAGCTTAGAAAATTTTTACGGATTCGGATCCGTCCTTTGTCTTCACCAGGGTGTTACGGACTTGTATTTGAAAATAAATCGGAACCACGCTCACATTGAGAGTGAATTATTGTTTAACATCCTTTCCACGAGATTCCCGAGCTTGACCGGGCTTTTTGTGTGCACGGCGGCGGACGAGTGGAATACGGGAGACATCAGTAACGTTGTCAAGTTCTTCCCTAAAATTAGACGAATATTTTTGGGTGGCTCTGGTGCTGGCGAATATGATCAGGAAGAGTTTACCGGTCTTCCAAGTTCGACTAACCACAAAGGTCGTGCATTTAAGAGGGACAGTTGGAGCAAACTAAACCAAAAGAGGAGTCTACCTTCCTTAATAAACTTGGAATGTGAGTTTCTTTTTGAACAAAGCCTGCTGTCATAAATGTTTTCGAATAGTATTTTAAAATAGAGGCCAATTTATTTTCGTTGTTTCTCTTTATCAAGGCCTTGAATCGCTAGATTTGTCGATGGGGCCGCAAGTTTCAAATATTATTATTAGACGTGGATTGGCTTTGATCCCAAACTTGAAGGCGTTAGCTTTTAATTGTGTAAGTAATTAAATGAAACAACCACCCCTGGATTCTGGCTACGATTTAATTTCCTTTTTGTTCATTGTGTGTCAACATTCAAAATGTGTGTTGTTTCAGACCATATACTTAACAACAGATGTTCTACAAACGTACCTGAATCATTTATCCCTGCTGGTGATTCCAAATGGACGAAAAGTATTTTCGGCAGTTGTTGTTAAAGACTTGTGTCGGCGTCTAAAAGTAAGACTTGTGATTCCGAATTTGAAAAAGGGTTCTGGAGATTTTGGCGTCTTGGATTCTTATTGGAATGTGACACTGGTTGGTAACTGATACCATTTGGAGGCTTTGAGTTACGATATTCTCGAAAAAGACGCGTTCAGGTTTAGCTTAAAAAGAGTTTGACTCTGAGAAGTTATTTTATTTTTTTACAAGAATGTCAGTAATCAAAATTGAAAAAGAAAAATCGACGCAAAAATAAATGCAAAATTAATTGTGGCTTAAGAAACCCTGATTTGAAAAATTCCTTTAATTTTTAATGTGTAAATTTTTGTACAGTATTTGCAAATTACGAATACAATTTTATGTTAAGTTTGTTTGGACAAGTTCAAAATACATTGCAATAAGAAAGCGAGAACAATATGCCGAGATTCAAAAGTCAAATTAATACTAATAAATAATAGCATGTAGGTAATCATTAAAGTTACAAGAAGTATCCGCATTTCTGCATACCTACCCAATGTAGCACTATAATAAAATATTAAATTAAATAGTTACTTATGTAATGATGCACTAATTACATTTTTAGGACCTAGATTTGAGTTCAGCCTTTAATGACAGCGATTGGTTTAAGTTGTATACACTTTCTAGAAATGCCCGCTGCATGACATGTATTGACCACATCTGTGACATTCTTGTAGCTCTCCGGTGCTTCCTCCATCACTAATTTTGGAGAGGCAACTCGAATGCTAATATCCTGTTGTTCTAGTTTCTCCAAAACTGTTTTGAAGTCTAAATTTCTTCGGGATTTTGCTCGCGATAATGCCCGGCCCTAAAAGTCAACCAGTTCGAGTGAAAATTAGAAGTTACATCACTAAAATTAAAAATTCAACCAATACTGACTGACAATAGACTGACAAATAATTAACTTTGCAATTTAACTCACAGCTCCATGACAAGTAGATCCAAAAGTTTCGGACATGCCCTGTTCGGTTCCAGTGAGAACATACGAGCATGTTCCCATCGTTCCGCCGATAAGCACGGGTTGACCAGTTAGCTGGTAATCCACCGGAATGAGTGGATGGTGCGGAGGGAATGCCCGGGTAGACCCCTTAAATTCAAAATTTAGAGATTTTAGGAACTGCAGGCTGTTACAGTGAGCGTGAGGAAAGTAGTTTTTATTCCTTTTAAATAGACTTTTGTGTTACGACCTTCTCAATCGGACTATTTTCGTATTTGACGAGTTTAAAACTATTTTTTCTTAATTTGAAAATGACTTTTACAAGTGTAACACATCTGAAAAGTCTGTCAAAATAACGTTGCACTATAAATTAATACAAAATAACAGGGAGAATATTCGGCATTATGTAAAATGCCATTAACTGGTAATGAAGTAATCACCTTCCGATGCACAAGAAGAGTCTTCAACTTCCCTTCCACAGTGTGTTGCTCTATCTTCGCAATGTTGTGTGACACATCGTAAATGACATGCATGTCCAAGTCGTCTGCTGACATTTGAAACTGCTTTGCAAAGGCCTGCCGGGCCAAAAAGGTCATTGAGCTCCGATTAACCCATGCAAAGTTGGCTGCAGCTGCCATGGATTTCAAATAATCTTGTCCTTCCTACGGTTGAAGACCAATATCAAATACACCACAAGTAATTGATTATACGAATAGAAAATACCATAAAATACATCTTTGTAAGTTACATTATAGTAGGAAAATAAAATTCAGATTTCCGTAAATTTATGTTACTCAAGTCTCTGACCTGCGAATAAATTCTGGCACAAGCAAGTTGCCGGTCGTTGGTCTCAATTTTATCACGTTTCATCGCTTTCTCCATGGCCAAGAGAGCATCCGTTGCCACCTGATGACCGAATCCACGTGACCCCGAGTGAATCATAACACAAACTTGACCCTTCTCTTCAATCCCCATCTTACACGCTGCAAATTTGTCATAGATTTCCGACACAACTTGGATTTCTGCATAGTGATTCCCTGCTCCCAAAGTTCCCAACTACAGCAGAACCGGAAAGATAGAAAAATCATTATACTGAACACAGGTTTGCACTTTTGCACAGACTATCTTTTTTAGTACTTAAAAAGGAACTCTTGTCTAAACTAGGGCGGTAAGCTACCTGAGGTAATCCCCTCTTTTTGGCACGACTAGAAACTTTGGAAGGATCCGCCTGAAGCATACGTCCGTACTCCTCGCAGTGTTCTTTGTCCTCCGCCCACACGTAACCTTCCCTCAAGGACCAGTCCATCCCCATCTCCAGAGCTTCTTCCAAGTCTTTCGCTGTCATCGGAATTATTCCTTTCGACCCAACTCCCACCGGAATGTGGTCAAAGAGCGACTGGGCCAATTCCTCCTACAAATTACAAATAGATCAAAGTTTAAGAGATGTTTTTAACTTCACACAGCACGGACAGTAGCACAATGATTATTTCATTCTCAATTGATAATTAATGAGGGTTGCAAAAGTTTGATTTTTCGAAGCTACTCACTTTTACAGGTCGAACGTCACTCTCAAATAAATTGGTTCTCAACAGGCGAACGCCACAGTTAATATCAAAGCCGACCCCACCAGGGGAAATGATGGACGTGGGATCATCCACGTCGAAAGCTGCCATATTTCCAATTGCGAATCCATAACCAGAGTGAACATCTGGAAGACCCACGGATCGACCCACAATTCCTGGAAGAGCAGCCACATTTGCAATTTGTTTCATTCCTGGTAGAAATCCACCCACAGCTCCCGGTCGACAGGAATTACGCAATTCATCGAACATTAGCTTCTCGAGATGCTGGTTCACGTAGAATATCCCTTCCACCTCAAAAATAAGAAACAGAAATCAACCATCATTAGACATACGTACATACACACTACAAATCAAAATAACTTGCTCCTAACACAGAACTTGCATTTTTAAAATACACTACAAAATGTTCGGTTTTTTATTTCTGTTGACATGATAAGAAATAATAAAGAGTTGAACTCATTGATGACTCACGTTCATATTGGGCTGGAAGCCTTTCTTGATCCTCCAACTGTTCTCCGAGATTTTTTCCAAGTACTTGCATTCTTCAGTATATTGCCTCACCACCATTTTTAAAACTTTTTTAAATCCACTAAATTCTAAATTATCAAATCAAAATAACTAAAGAAGAACTACCAACCTACACCAACTACGTGCTCATTCGAGAAGCTATTGCTGGTCCCAACGTAATCCCACTTGCTACGTGTGTATTAATGTTTAAAAAAGTTTACAAACTACAATTAAGCAAGAGTTGGAAATACAAAGTGTCGTACTGCAAGTGCCGTGCCGGAACGACTGACAAGAAATTCAAATTGTTTTTATTTTTTTCTTCTTTTATTTTTATTGGTTCAATTGGTTTGGTTTGGTTTGTTGGTTTTTGGTTGGAGTGCAAAAGAGATTTCCTTTAAATTGACGCGCTTATTTCCAAATAAACTTTCCTCAATGCTCTGACGCCGAACTGCCTTCTCGGCCTTCTGCAAACATAATAATAACAAAACGAGAAAGTCGACTGTACAATGCATTCTAATTGTAATAAGTTTAATTTATTTAATTAATCACGTTATTTCAGTTGTAATTATTATTACTTGGCTTAAAAATAGAAACAGGCACAATGTAGCTGGGTCAGAACTAGTCAGAAGGTCAGGCTGTCTCCCAATAATATTAAAATACATGTTGAATTGTTTCTTTTTATTTAATCCCTTTAATTTCTTTTTATGTGTATACATACTTATTTATGAAAGCGAGCGTAAACGAAACGAGGCAGACCCTGTGTAGCACGTGGCCCCAAACTACAATGCATTTCATGCAATTAATTATTAGGTACCTTTTGAATGAATTAGTCGTAACATTTTTTGTAGCAATTATTCATTAATATTTTAATAATTACTGACGTGCGTGTTTGTAATTTTTGTATTAATATTTATTCCGGGTAGAGGGATGAGGGTGACGCAAGTACTTGGTTGGAGTGCCGCTGGTCTGGCGGTCTGGTCACCCGAACAATTCACAATGCATTATTTCCTTTGACGTAATGTAAGATACTTGTGCCATATCCAGGTCATACAATAATAATAATTTATTTCGTTTTGTCCATTTGGCTTGAGCCCATGCAGTATGCAGGTCATATACAGGGGCATCATAAATTTATGGCTCAGTTCTACAGGATGCATAGTAGTGTGTTAATTTAATGTAGGCAGGTAGAAGTTCCAGACTGCATTGCAGGGAAGATTGCAGACTGTCTTGTCCTCGTTCATCTTTTCTCTGGACTTTTGCAAAATGTCGAATTTATTCCTCAAGAGGAATTTTCCACTCATTAGAAGCAAAGGACGATCTCACATTTATTTAGTCACTCACTCCAGACAGAGGCAGCCAGAGAGTCAAATGTCAACAAATTACACTTCTCCAGTCAATTCTCAGATTGACGTACTTACCCTATCTCGAGCAAAAATCCTCCTCAACAAAATTATTCTGTAATGAACGCATTACTTATTATTTTCACATTTTAATAACTTTCCATTTGTTCTGTCGTATAGTGCAGTGCAGTTGTGCAGGGCAAAATATTCTTTCTAAACTGGTATCAGCATCGCATAACTACTATTTGGCCAATTGTGTTGTTATTTACGGATAATCTTTGACTGTTTGTCAAGTTTTATAGAATTCGGGGTACAAGGAGAAACTTTAAAATATCATCATTACAAATTCGCCAAGGTATAATTATTAGCGATATAAAAAGGGGACACAAATGAGTGACACGGACAGTTCGAGTTTGCTCCGATTATCTTTAAATAGCTATGACCTTGAAAGCGAAGCGAAAGCGAAAGCATCTACAAAAACGAAGAAAGGAACTCATTCATCTTGGAAAAAAGGAGCAGAAACGAAATTAAAAGGCCAAAATGAAAACGAAAGTCAACATGGGAGGGATATACCGGTTTCTGTCATTTCTGTGCTCGTTGAAAACTATCGAGATGATGCTACAGAGGTCGTCCAGACGGAACCGGAATCCGTCGAACAAGTGAAATCAGTCTTGGCTTCAAAACTGAGAGAAAGCAATAATAACAGCTACAGATACGGTGGACGGGGAGAAAACGGAAACTCGGAGAATAACAACGACCTTGAAGACAAGGAGGAGAAATTTAAAAATGTGGAACTCAACGAGAAATTCTTGGAGAAAATGTACCGCATGTCCAAAATATTTGTCTTTTGCCATTCCGTAAGTTATTTGCAATTCAAAGCCCGCGAGCAAATCATTAGATTGGCTCTGCTGTGAGAAAGCAAAAGGACGCAATTCCTACGGGCAACTAATTCTTTTACAAGGGACACAAACCGTTACGTTGCTTACGACGATACAGTTATAAGTTTTCCACTTTTCTGTTGCAAATAAAAAAGTTTTTTGTAGCATTTCAATGAACCATTTAATAGTACGAAATTTTGGGCAATGTGCACCCATTAAAAACATGTAAGTAAATAGGACTTTTTTCTAAAACATGTAAATATTGAGTAAAACAATTTGTGGAAAACACGTCATTTTGCTTTTTAAGCGACGGGTATTTATATTTTGATTCTCTTATGATTGGTAATTATACTTCTACTGCCCAGGAATGTTTAAAAAGGGAAATTAGTAGAGAGAATGTTGGTGTTGGTTGTGCAGTTGGTGAGTTGCGTGGGGGCAGCGGTGTACAGCGTCATGTCCATTCTGGCGACGAACGAATGGCGGAATGGAATCGAGACGCCCGGCTGGCACATTCCCGGCGGGTTCACTGCCAACGTCATTCTTGCAAACATGCTGGCTGGTAAGCAACAATTCATTTATTCGCACTTTCCCTTCAATTTCCACCAAAACATCTAACGGGCCACTTTCCTTACAACAATTCTTGTTTCTTTGTCCAGTGGCTGTCAACATTAATTTATGCTTCTCAGCCCTTCTTGTTCTTGGATTTCACAGGGTAAGTGCGTCTTGAAAGGAAGATTCTTGCATTGTTCATGAATTATTACAAAATGTTTAATACTTGTGAATGAATGACAGAAAAATCGAGGATTGATTTGGATGTGGTACGTGGGTCAAGTGGTCACCGAAGGCGTGGTCACGGTCATTCTCATTTTTTCCGTCACCTACGACTGCAAGCCCACCGCCATTTTGTCCATCCCGCCTGTCATCTACTACGTCGTGTCCCTCTCCTTCTTCCGCCAAATCCTAGCCACGCTGTCCTACAAATAAACACATTTACTCAACTATATATCGTCTTCGAAGATGCAAAATCACACGGATCCATTACTGCTAAGTCCAATGTGGCCCCCAGGAAAAATTTTACAATAATGCAAAATGACACGAAATCGCAATATGCACGTCATTTTGTGTCGTAACAAGTTTGCCCGAGCGTCCCTTTGCATTTTTTGGAGCACTGGACACGCGTCATTTTGCATCTTAATATTCGGTATGTATTAATAATTATTTCTCTCAATTGTTAAAGTGTGCAACCGATGCAAAAGAGCTAAAGATATATTCAGCTAACGTACACTTTTAATACGGATTCCATTTATTTATATTGTTTTTAGTTTTAACAAAGAAAGCCCAAGTTGTTAAAATCACTGCATTAATTATAATAAAACAATGTAAATGGAATAAAAATAATAGCTAAAATATTCTTTTCCGTCTGTTCTCCTTCAATCTCTTCTGCTCTGCTGTATTTGTGTGCAAAATGCAGGTTACCATTGTGCACTCTGTAGAGGATTGCATATTATCACAATAAGAGTTTTAATTCACAGAGATAAAATTGAATATTTCATTTAGTGTACTAAAACGAGTTTAAACCAAAAATAATATGCTTTATAATAATTACTCAATAAATTCACAATGATTATTCAAAAAATCCAAGAACGTAGTAGTTTTAATGGTTAATAGCAAGTAGCAAC